>CAXKVY010001587.1:0-92500 GCA_964058915.1 Tetropium fuscum
ACCTAAATATGGTGTGTTAAGGATTCTAAAAAGCCGAAATCTCTTATTCTTTATCTTTTTCCAATGTAGTCAAAATAAATATTTGTTATATCAAGCCTTACTCAAATACAATACTTTTATATGTTGAAATCTGTTAAATTACAAATGTACTTACAATACAATAGATTATTGTGCAGTTGCCAAAAGTCTTAAAAATTTTCTTTAAGTTTTATTAAACTTGTGCATGTACCAATTTCTGTTTCAATTTTTGTTGTTGTTTGCTAAATAATTTCCATTTAAAACTAGTGTATTTGTAACTGTACGTAATAATTGCAACAAAATATTATACACCTTGGAAAACAAGTAAGCATTATGTCATATTTTGAAACGACAGTTTGACGTATTACAAGTTTATCTACAAACAATTTTGCTTCATCTTGAATATTTTCACTGTTATTAATTATTATTTTTAAGATTAAAAAGTTATTTTATGTGATTTGCCAGATTTTAATTAGTGTAACATGCCGTTTACATTTACAAATAGCGAACAAGCCGACATTCATTTTATTTATGGGTTCGTAAATGGGAATTCAAGATACGCAGCTAGGGAGTATCGAAGAAGATTTCAAAATAGACGACAACCTCATCATTCCGTTTTTGTGAGTATCCACCGTCGATTTGTTAACCAGGGTTTGAAAAATGTACCCGGGGGCCGACAGAACAACCGTGGACGAGATAGAGACCGTATATTGCGGGAATTTAATAGGAACCCAACGACAAGTACTCGACGTGCTGCTATTGCTCTTGGTATTTCCCAAAGTAAAATTTCCCGGGTTTTAAAACGGGATCACAGACGCCCATATCATTTTCAACCCGTTCAAGGTTTATGTCCAGGTGACGCTGAACGAAGACTTACTTATTGTAGGTGGGTTCTTAATTCCATTCAAAATAATAGGGATTTCTTATCCAATATACTGTGGACTGATGAATCTTGTTTTACTCGTCGTGGTATAGTAAATTTTCACAATCTGCATGTATGGGCACATGAATGCCCACATGCCATTCGACCACGAAGTTTTCAACATGAATTTAGTACAAATGTCTGGATTGGAATTTACGGCAACCACGTGTTTGGACCTTATTTCTTGCCACAACGTGTAAATTCAGAAAATTTCCTACAATTTTTAGAAGAACACCATGGTAATATAATATAAAGGAAGTCATTCCTTTGAATTTAAGAAGACAGTCTTGGATTCAACTTGATGGGTGCCCGGCCCATTATGGCAGAAATGTAAGAAATTGGCTAAACAATAACTATCCAGGGAGGTGGATAGGTCGTAGAGGTCCAGTGGCGTGGCCTCCCAGATCCCCCGATTTAACACCACTTGACTTTTTTGTGTGGGATTCATTAAGGAAATAGTGTATACCACTCCGGTTAATACACTTGAGGAACTTCAAAATCGCATTAGAGATGCTTGCAATGAAATAAGGGTGCATCATTTAGTTAACTTTAAGACATTCTATGATACGTCGCAGTGAAATGTGTATTGAGAAGAACGGTTTACATTTTGAACAAAGTATCTAATTTTATGTATGTAGGTACTAGTGTTATTGTTATTAATTCTTGTAATTGTTATTTATAAATCATTATTGCTAACAATTGTTATTTATTCCACAATTATTATGGTTAATTAAATATTGCTATAAATTCAAAAATGTTTATATCTCCATAAACATTAACATCAATGCTCATCTAATGTTTTTTTTTGTAATTGTAATTACTTGGAAAGAGATAAAGAGATTTCGGCTTTTTAGAATCCTTAACAAACCATATTTAGGTAGGTTTCGTTGAAAGAATTAAATATTTAGCCGATAATTATTATTGCTAATAAATAAATTACTTAATTTAGTACCACATCAAACACTAAAAATCAAAATAACTAGGAAACGCACAGGAATTTTGAAACAGAAGAAGGGACATTATTTTTGTCAAACTGTATGTAGATAATGAAAATAACAGTTTTTTTTAAATAGTCTTTGGCGTAGAAGTTCTGATTACGAAAGGGGTGGAGCACCCCTTCCACCCCGCCACTGTGCAAGTTTTTGAACATTCTTACCGCTTGTTTTATGCGCCTTAATTAATAGGCATTATCCCCCAAACATGAAAAAATCTAAGCGTTCGTTTATAAGTCATAAAGAAAATTCGAGAAAAAAAAATTATAATAACGACATTACACTGTCAGAGAAACAACGGCCAATATCTCGAAAACTGTCATAGTTAGAGCAAAATTACAAGAGATCAAAATTGTTACTAAGGGGCCGTCATTTTAGAAATATGTATCAGATAATGTCAGTGGCGTACGAAAAAAAAGTTCTATTATGCAGAATAGTCGAAGTACCCGAAAAAAGTAACATCCACTATAGTATTTTCGACAGGAACAATACAACATGTTGATCCTATGCAGGTTAAGATATGTGTAAAATATTTAGTGAATCCGTCCGTTATCATTCCGTTCAGAAAATATTACACATTAATGTAAAAAAAAATTAAATTTTAACACCCTGTATCTTCCTTAGGAAGCTAGATCGGCCATATCTTTATAGGCACTTTTCTTTTTAAAAACGTGCGTTCTATCCCCTGTTAAAGTTTGTCTACAAAAAACTGACTCACCCTGTATATATATATATATATATATATATATATATATATATATATATATATATATATATATATATATATATATATATATATATATATATATGTATATATATATATATATATACATATATATATATATATATATATATATATATATATATATATATATATATATATATATATATATATATATATATATATATATATATATATATATATATATATATATATATATATATATTACCTATGAATGCGGTTACATAAAATTCAATTTTTTTGCAGGCACACGATTTTAGATAATGCACGCGCTTTTATATTCTGCAATAAGAAAATGTGCAAGTTTGCCCATTAATAAAAAAATACAATAATAAAAATAATGTGTAATAAAAAAAATGTGCAAATACGCCCATTTATAAAAAAAAGAACACCTTTGAGTAGCTAATTTTTATATTATTATATTTTATTATAAGCAAGTACTCGTATTTACAGAACATGCATGGAAAATATATTCCAGAGTGTGAGTAAGTGGGAGTTTTAACTTGACTTTTTAAATTTTTGATTTTATAAAAAAAATTACAGAAAATGCATACTTTTCATGGCTCAAGTGATAATTTAAAAATGTTATTAAGATAATAAACCGAATTACAGTCAAAATGTAGATATTTTGACCTACCGAATCCATATTTGGGCTTTTGGCAACGAACTCGAGCTATCCACCTTCTGTGATTGGTATAACAACGTAGGAAGTTTTGAGACAAACCAAAACACAGTAGAAAATTATAAAGATGGAAAGTGTGACTTTTTATTTTTAGATATATTTTTGTAATTAATGGATCGCTCGTAGAAAAAATATTGTACCTACAGTCTTTCTAATAATTATGTGTAGTTCAACGACCGGCAACCCTGACCTACACAATGTTTCTCATGGACGTAGGGTTTTTTTTCTTCTTAGGAGGTTGAAAGTAGAAGGTTTTTATATGCATATTATCAATACCACAGCTGATATTGAATACACGTTTCCACACCACTCATAAAGTATTGCTATCAGCGCGTTACCATTTTTTAGTGGGTGGTTCACCAGTAGCAGTAGCAGTAGCAGTTGTATATTTCCCACAAGAAACAAAAATAAATATGTACAATACAGCGAAGTAGCCGTGAAAAATAAACTTTAAAGCGGAAAAATAAAATATATATTCCAAAATAGAGCCAAAAATTCTCTACAAAAAATAAAAACAATAAAATAAATATGCCTATATTCCAAAATAAAGCACAAATTTCTCAAAAAAAAAATAAAAACAATAATACAAATAAAATAATTTACCAATATCAAAAAATAAAGCAAAACATTCTAAACAAAAAATAAAAATACCTTAATACCTTGTACCTTAATACTTACCTTAAAAACGGGGATTTACTATCACTATTTTCAATATTATCACTATTTAATAATATTATAATCACTAATATCACTATTTTCACCCATTTTCCACTTCATCTTCACTGTAGCTATCACCATTTCCAATATTTAGTCACAAAGAGTTCTATGACTTGATCTTCCGCCAAATCCACATCCCACATTATCTATTCCTCTTTAATCATGTGATTAATACAATTCTGCCAATTTTGTGCTGTGACATTTTCCATTGCTCCTCGAAGATGTCTCTCTACGTCAGCTAATTTAAAAGTCCGATTCTCTTTCGCCAATTCCCTTTTCACTTGCGCCCAGATCAATTGAATGGGGTTCAATTTGCAGTGACAAGGAGGTAATCTCAGCAATGTGACTCCATGCGTCGATGCCAGTTCTTCCACTCTCAGTTTCTTATATTTATGGACATGTACCTTAGCAACTTGCAATAATTCCGCCTTCTAGTAATTTTCTTGGTAGGGAATGCCCTTTTTTGTTAACCATTCTTGAATTATTCTCTTTCTCCATGATTGTTGGGGTGTTTGTTCATATTTTCGGCTATTATAAGGCGCATTATCCATAACCACGCCACTTCCTAATTCCAAATGTTGAAGTACGCCGGAAAACCGTTTCTCGTATATTTCGGAATTCATTTCCTCCTGGTAGTCTCCGGTCTTCTTAGATTGAAATATCAATTCTCCATTACGCAAATATCCATTATCGTTTCCAATATGCGTTATGATTAAACGGCGACCTCTTTCATGCATTTTTAAACCAGTTGTCCAGTCTTCAATCGCAGCTTACCGTGCATTTTTCACGTTTCCATCTCGCCAAACTCTCTTCACAGTATGATAATAAGATTATCCATCCGCCAAGCAACTATTTCATATCTTCCTATGATAATACTCTTTCTGTCTACTTTTCCATGCGTAAAATTCATGTGTTTAAAATTGTTTGTCATTTTAGGTATAATATCATTTTCACTTATACCTTGCAGCACCTTATTTAAAGTGGGCAAATCGGTATTTCTAAAGAAACTGTGGACCGTTCTTCGTATCGCATTTTTTGCATCATCGTCCACTACAATCTTATTTCGACCTCTTTTTGGTTTCGGTGGCTGTACACTTCCATGTATCTTTTCTTCTTTTAAAAGTGTGTATATTGACTTTGACTTTAATGCTTCTCTATAATCCGAACACATATTCACCAATTCACCCTTGTCGCGATGAGGGTGATCTCTCTGTATGCAGTAAAATATTCGTAAAATATTTTTTTTCTCGCCTACCGTTGGTAGTGTCTACGTTTTGGAATATTTTCTCTTTCGCCGATATTATAGTGTAGCACAATCACCTTAAAACATCGCGAATATCTCAACCAACGCACTATTCTATCGTGTATGATCGTTACAGATTACAGAATACGCACGAAATTACCGGAAAACTGCCAATGCAAGAGAGCGGAACGTTTGCGACTGTTTTAACTAAACACAGACGGCGCGCCATTCCAATATGTTACAAAGATATATACTACTGGAATATTCGGCATTGGGTCTACAATAGAGCGGCTTTGTCGTTTTTAACTATAAAAATAAATTGCGGGCAACTGCGGTTTTTCCTATACGCGGTCAGTCAACTACACATACTTATTAGAAAGACTGTAACACGTGTTGGAAGTGTCCACACTCGATGACTGACCATGTAATAAACGTGCGGAAGAGTATCACTTCCCGCACTTGTCAGGATAAGTTATTGGTAAGCCGAACTAATTTTGGTCGTCTGACAAACCGGCAAACCTGCAGACTGGTATATAACAAAAATAGTAGGTTTACTGCTAATAAAACAATATACAATTTTTTTTCCTCACTTTCCTCACTCATAGATATACCGTTGTTCTTGACAAGAGTAAAAAGTAACGCGTAGCAAAGACTTAAGAGTAATAGTTGAAGAGTAATTGTCTTCACAAAGATAGATTAGATTAGTACTCGCAGAGGAACGAAATTATCTCCGGTTTGCTATATTAATAAAAAAAAACTATAGTGTTATGCCTGTATCAATATCATGGTCAGTGCTTTTTATGGTTTTTATAATAGGAAAGAACAATAATGGCTCTTAAATATAAGTTAACTGTTAAATACACGTTTACTCAGCTATAATAAAAACATTACGCTGTTTTAATTAAAACGACATCACAGTTATGATATTACGATCGGATATTTTGTATTTTGCGTATATCTTTCTTCCCAATAAGACAATTACCATTCAGGTAGTGTTAATAAATAATAGCCAATCAGAAGGATTGTCATGGCAAGTGAATCCAACCCAGACCTCAGCTAATCGCTTCCGTAAATTGTGGAATAGCTCAGCATTCGTTTGTGATTGGGAGTAAAGCAAATGTAGTAGACCGAAAACTTCGGTATCTTCGTTTTCTTTAGTTACGAAATCTACTTGCGTTTATTTAGATAGTGACGCTATTTTTCTTACTTCCTCGCATGTGAACATAATTATTAATGGGGCAACGTTCTCAAACTTCTATTGCAAAAACTATAGGTTAAAGATAATGTGGTATGTATCTACTTTATGTGTAGGTCAGTGAGCCGCCATTGACTTACACAAATATAAAAAAAATGGTAAAAATTTAAAAGGTGTTCTGCAATTTTTGCAAGAAAACACCTATTTTTTATAAATTAAGTCTTGACAGATGTAAAAAAAAAATTGTCTTGACGTTCATGACAGACATCAAGCATGTACTGTAACGGATCGTTCTGTATTTCTTTGGAGGTGCCTTTAAATATTGAAAAATTATTTAGGTGCTCTCTGCATCGAGTTCGGCCGAAAAATTTATGTCCGCGAAATATCCGCGGATTTTCGGAAGTGTCGCTCTCATCATATCTCCCAAGAGTCAATTCGGTAATACACACCGGTAATACCACGACCGGTAATACACACCGCGCTGCACTAAATGCAGCGAGCCCTCTACTATTAAATCACGGCTTTCTTTTAGACCGAAGAGTGGGGGAGCGGAGTACCACACAAGGGAACTCGGAAGAGCACGATCGTGTAGCCCAGATTAATAATAACTGAGCACTCAGCGATAGCGTGAACCGATATGTTATTCAACTGGTTGACTCTTTATTTTTGGGAACTCTGCAGCACTCCACCACTTATGCACCAGCCGCCACTGGTAGGTACTCTTTAGTTGCGAAATCTGCTTAAGTTAATTTAGATATTGACAAAATAGCGTCAATATCTAAATTAACTTACTCCCTATTATTTTCCTAATGCACATAATTATTTATGGAACAGCATAGTACTAGATGGCACTATGTGCAATACTCTTATTATCTACAATTATGATTCTTATTATTAATAATGAAAGTGAAAAATAAGTAAGTAGAAACAAATATTTTATTTATTAGTTTGTGTCCATATTTAGCTTTTGACATTTTCACCACAAGTTAGAATATTCTGTAAAATTAATTTGTTAAAAATAACCAATTAATAGAAAAGCTCCCGTGATTTTATTGTCGTAATATTATAACATCGAAATTTCCACTTCCAATATGCGTTACGATTTCCAGACGGCATTTTTAAACCTGTTGTCCAGCCTTCAATCGTAGCTTGCCGTGCATTTTTCAGGTTTTCATCCTGCCAGACTCTCTTCGCAGCATGTCCTTCGTTGGCCCATGTATCGTCAGTGTAATAAATTTTCCGCCCTTCGTTTCGAAACTTTTTTATTATTCGAAGATTATCCATCCGCCAAGCAACTATTTCATATCTTTCTATGATAATACTCTTTCTGTCTACTTTTCCATACGTATAATATTCATGTCTTTTTGCCAGACTAGCCCCGCACATTTTAGGTATAATATCATTTTTACTTATACCACTTATAAAGTGGGCGATTCGTTATTTCTAAAGAAACCATGGACCGTTCTACATATCGAATTTTTTGCATCTTTGTTTACTACAATCATATTTCGACCGCTTTTTGATTTCGTTGGCTGTAATGTGTACAGCTACATTACAGTGTACACATTAATGTGTACAGCAGTATCTTTACTTCTCTTTAAAGTGTGTATGTGCTTGACTTTGACGCATGTGTTCGGATTATACGAACACATCCAACAATTCATCTTTGTCGCGATGAGGGTGATCTGTCTGTATGCAGTAAAATACTCGTAGTGCCTGCGTTTTGGAATATTTTCCATCGTTCAGCGATATTATATTGTATCACAATCACAGTAAAACAGCACTACATACCTATATACGCGAATATCTCAACCAACGCACTACTCTATCGCGAATGACCGTTACAGATTATAGAATACGCCCTAAAATCCCGCAAATTTGCCAATGCAAGGGAATCGAACGTTCACCCAGTTTTGTGATTATTTTAACGAAACATAGACCCCACGTCATTCCAATAAGTTAAAAAGAGATATACTACTCCATGTTCGTTATGAAGTCAAACAATAGTGCGGCGTTGCCGCTTTTTACTGTAAAAATAAATATTTACGGGATTGCCATAATTAAAGAGACGAAAATAAATGTAAAAATGGGTAACATCTTAGCCTATAATATATTATTGTGAAACATACATAATGCACGAAACATGTATCAACCGAGAACATGAACAAGAAATTGTCTAAAATGAGAATAATTTACACATTTATAAAGCGTTCTGATAGAAATGCACACCTGATGTGTTGATTTTTAAATTTCAAATTATGTTTTATAACTTTTTTTAACATTTATTCTTCTTCTTTCATAGGCTTGGTTCATGAATATCTTCCTATTACGTATTTTAGTGTTGTTATGGAATATTTTATCTTTATTTTCATCATTAATATTTTAGCATCATTAATAAGCTAGTTATATTTTATTTTTATCTTTGATATACCTACTTCTTTATCATTTTAATTTTCTGTATCTATTGCTTGAAAAGCCTTAAACAATTCTTCAATTACCCCCTACATACCGCAGAAAATGTGGTAAACTAAACTAAGACAAGAAATTTTATTAGTATTTTTACAATACCTACTTATAAAATATAAATTTAATGTAATTTTCCTCCTGTCATTTTTTGTGCAACTTGACCACAGAAGATATAATCGTGTTCCATTATGTAATTCTAACGTAGGATTTATCAACGATATCTTGTGATTGCTGTACTTTAAAGAAGAATAGGAAATCCGTGCAATCGATGGAAACTTAACTGCTCAGATCACGCGAATACACCATAAAATATTGACATACGGTAGGTATTCAACATAAGCATTGGATTTCAAGTATTTTCACTGGAACAGTTCGGTAATGCACACACAATAAGAAGTATTTGCTTACATTTAATTAATAAAACAATAATTTGTTTCGTTGAAAACTTCTTTTTACCATATCGGTATTATCGGTATTCGATAAAATATGGCTATCGTGCTATTTTCTACGTATTCAGTTGCAATTTTCAGAATATATTAAGGTAGTTTTTGGGTGTCGTTTTATCGGTCAGCAGTTTAATGTATTTTCATTCTCAAATAATTAGATTGTTAATAAATAAAAAAAAACAAATAACTAGATTGACTTGTTGTCACAAACTTGTTCACATGAATTTATGTACACTCACCAGGAAACGTTATTAGTCATCAAATAAGTAGATTCGCTCAAAGAGGAAAATAATTAGAGGATTTCGTTTGATGACAAATATTTATTTTGGTGATAAAAAAATTAATCCCATAGTTACGAGTCATTCTCATAGTACATAACGAGTCATTTTGTCCTTTTAGGCTAATATCCTTCGAAGAAAATCCTTCCAAAGGAACTTGGGTAAGAATCCTCGGCAGGAGAATGACTTAAATGGTAAAAATGGTAACTATTGAATTGTTTCCATTCAATTTAATATAAATGTTAACAATTCAATGCAACGAACCAACATTTACACTATACTTACCAATAGTACCTATGTACTCCGAAGAGGGCCCCAGGGTAAAGGTTCTGTGCCATTCAGCAAATATTTGAAAGCATTAATTATATTTTATATATTCGGGGGTATATTGTTACTAGCCGAAGTACTAATGTTACATTCGGGTAGTAACTTTCATTTAAGGTAAAAGCAACAAAATAAAATAAACGTAGAATAAAAATATTTTTTGCAAAATATGGAAACGACAATATCAAAACAACTTTTTCTTAAATTAAAAAAAAATAGAAAATTAAGAAAATTGCATTATGTATTCCTAAATTCTACATATACCTATACTTGTATAGAAAAATTAAATTAACGGAATTTACTCTTTTTCCTAGTTTCAGCGGTTTCTGGGTGATCGTCAGCCAGTCCACTTTGAATTTTCTTTTATGAAGAAAACACTATTGTATCTAGAGAAATAAATTATAAAGAAATTTTAGAAAAAAACGACAAAATATGAGTTTTATAGTTTTACCATGTTTGACAAAAAAAATCACATTTACGGTCTTTGCCTGCTCAGTGGTAAAATCATAAAAAATCTGATGTCAGTGGATGTCTTATAAAAGGAGCCCGCTTTTAATAATGAACATATTATTGGAATATTCATATCACCAGTTTCATGTTAGCTATGGAGCTAAAATTATATTAGTCTCCATATTAACCACAAATTATGATCTCCGTTAGTGTCGCGTTAAAATAAGGTTCGGTGTCTTCGTGTCCGCACGCGGGGAACTACACTGTTGGCCAATAGGTTGAAATAATTCAAAATTTTAATTCAAATTTGGGTGCTTATATCTTCTTAATAATATCAAAATACGGTTTTCAGGACGTCTTTGGGAATTTCATTGGTAATAAATGGCCTGAATATGTTTATATCGTACTAAAAAATGAATATTCGGGGTGTAAACTAAACCCCTACAAAAAATCAAAATTTCATTCTCACCGAGAAATTAGGAAAACCAAAATCGAGATAATTATATATTTGTATACCAGGAATTTTTATGACCCAATAAGAAAAAATGAATTTAGCCATTTTTTGATCTCACTTATTTTTGAACATACGGACATTTCTGAATTTTTACGGAATATACAGAAAATTTTGATATCTCCTCGAGCTCAAATTATGTTTTTTCGCCCTCCATTGTACAAAAAGTTGAAATCACCTGTGTCATCAAACCTCATGTTTAATTTGTGAACCATACTTTGGCTAACGCCGCATATCCTTGCAACAGTATGTTGCGCAAAACCCTCATTTAACAAGCGAATACAATTTCTCCTTTCTTTTATTGTCAATTGTGATATTATACACTTGTTTATATGAAAATCGTATAATATTTTTCAATCGAAGCCAACGACATGAACAGTATAAACACAATATTTAGATATTGCTCCTGCATTACCAAATGCCAAACAAAACATTTTTTGTTTCCATTGGTGACTTGACTGTTACAATACTTAGCCCACCGTTCACTAGTTATTACCGCAGGTAATTTTTTAAATGTTTTATATAGGGCTTTACCGCGTAATTATAACGAAATTTTAATGATGATAATTTGTCTATGGTTTCCCTTCACAGATTTAAAATCTTAAAATTATCGTACAGTTTAATTAAACACGGTTTTCCACATAGCTTATTTAAATTTACAGACTTTTTGTGACACATGCTTATTAAATGTTTTCCCAGGCACCCTGTCTAAGAAATGGCAATTCTAGCTACTGAGTCAGTTACAGGCATACCTACAAGCTTACTTGAAAATAAGAAAAAGATCCATTACATTGTTTTTAAACAGTAAGAGATGCACGGTCAAAAAAATATCCTAATTTCAATAGCACCCCGGTATATTTGAAAATAAACGAGATTACAAAAAACGGCCAAATCCGTTTTTTTGAATTGGTCCATAAATTTTATTACAATATATAATTATTTTTTGAGCACGATAGAAATATTCAGGACATTTATTACCAATGAAATTTCTAAAAATGTCCTGAAAACCGTATTTTGATATTCCATATTATTCATCCGATATAGGTATGCATCCAAAATTCCATTTATATTTTGAATTATTCCAACCAATTGGCCACCACCACATGTCAATACCTTCCTGAAACACAAATTAAAATTGCGACCGTGGAAACCTTGATCAACGGATATTCATATTACTTAGGTACCTATATGAAACTATTCGTGTTTTACTGTATTTAATCCATGCATCCGCTTAATGGTGAGAAATTCGTTAGCACATATTTTGTTGACCGTGTTAGGTACTGGATTATGACACTGTTGGGAAACCAGAGATTTCCCAATAACCCCTCTAATAGAGGTGTTGTTGGATTTCCTCGTACAATAATAATTATCGAAATATTTATTTTCGGTTTTACTTGATCCATACTCAGCGTGTGTTACGTTAATTTTTGCTAATTGATAATTTCTTAGGGCATATTATTTGTGTTACTTTTGTTCTTTGATCTTTCTTTTCTATTGTTATTCCTCCTTCTTCGGGAGAGGATATTTGCTTTCTTTTTTCTTCCGTGTTCGTGCATCGTGCCAGGTGCTGCGATATATTTCGAGTTTACAAACTAAGTGCTTTATTATGAAATAAGTACGGTTTTACTTCCATAAGTGGCTCTATTTATGTGTTGTTGTAGTTTTCATAATAAATACAAGTAACGACTACGTCGGATTAATTAAATTCTGAAATTAAAGTCAGTGATTTTTTTTACCTCGTGTTCGTGTTATATTTTTGTTTTTTTTGTTTTCCCTAGAACTTGCCTTGCATTAGTCCCCGGTATCGATTGAGAAGCATCTAGCTAGGCCACGTAGAAGCCGCTTTACAGCACTAAGTAAGTGATATAAGTAGCTATATTCACTTAACCCTATATTTTTTGTACCTACCTTACCGTAAACTTATTACTCGTGTCTTGAAGGGCTTCTTACTTCAAGTATTAGTTTCACTTCAATTCTTCGCTTTGCTTTGTGACATCAAATCAAATCACGCCACTTACTTACTTGGAATCTACAGTTTATTTTACCTGAACCCTTCGGTTAGTAAGTTACTTTCTTTTCACTTGGAACCTTCGTTGGATAGTATACATTGCACCCTGAACTGAGACTTATTTACCAGAACATCGATACGTGAAACCTATCGGCTACATAACCGTAGATTTGGATATTGGAGAGACCCACCTTACCAGTATACCTACTTCCCCATTTTACAGATAAGCCCATAGTTTAAGTATATTTCTATAAGCCACACCTTTTCTTCTTTTATAATCTTTTGTATTGTTAGTATGAGCCCCATATTTAATTATTTTGAGCCGTTGGCTATATTTAAATTTCATTTTACCATAGTGTATACCGCTACTTAGATAGTACTGTATGTTTAATTATTATGAGTCGTTGGCTAAATTTTCCGTAGTGAATACTTCGGCTACTTATATAGTATATTTACGTAGGCATAGCTCTAACTAATATTGTTTTGTGTGAATCAACGTGCACGCTGAATCTGCACTGGGTAGTAGATAGATATATGTATTATTTTGTAAAAATTATGCGTTTTTTGTATAACACAACATTTGGGTATATGTTTTGGGTTTTATTTTGAAACTATAGAGATATACAACTTATAAAAAGCAATTTTCTTACGCTAAATATTGCATTTTCGGTAACATAATTTTTATAACTTTTAAAAATGCAATTTTCATTGTAACTTAGATCTTAGAGTACTGTGTTTTTCTTCATTCACCAAATAACAGATGATTCTAAGAGTAAGTTCGATACCCAGTATAGTTGGGAACCACCTGACTTGGTTGCGTAACGGTCATTGGCGTCCATGGGATTTGTAGCCTCAATACCTGGTACGAACCTACTAAAGTATTTTTTTAATTAAACTGAGCTAGCTTAGGCAAACTTTTATTGCCCACTTTAAAAGCTGTTGACTTATACCCTGGAGGGTAATATTAATCTTGCAAATACAACAATATGCGTAACATTGAAATAAACATACTTCTTAGTAATTATGCCGAACTCTATATATAATAAATATGTTAATAACATTGAAATATACGAAGATAAATGAAAAAAAAATCTTCTTCAGTGGCTAATTCGTTGCAGTCCTCTTCGGAACATTCATAATTGTCATGCCTCTAAACTAAAATTAATTTATTTTTATGATTGACACAATTTGACAAACCACATTCACATAGCCTAGCAAAAAGCTTTGCGCTTTATGTAAACTGCTATTGATGATATTTCTCTAGATTTCAGATCCTAAAAGGGTAGGGTAAAGGAAGGAAAACCCAGTCAGGTGTATAATTCGGCGTAGTCAGCGTAGTACTTACTGGAAATACTCAAATGAAATGTAAATAGGTACATTTCATTTATTTAGAGTAAAAAAATAAATCTGGTGCCACCATGTGGGAGAACAACGTCAAGTACCTACCTTGGCGTGACCCTGGATCGCGCCTGGATGTGGAAGGTCCATATAGATACCACTACGAAATAGGCAAAGTTCACCCGAGCCTTGCTGTCGAAGAGGCTGAACCTGAAGAAAGACAACCCTCATCAAGACCGTCCTACGCCCCCAGCATCCACCATATGGGAATACGCAGTGAAGATGCGCCTCAAGAGGTTCCAAACAGTGGAAAACATAGCGCTTCGGACTGCAGTTGGCGCCCCATGATATGTGACCAACGAGGTCATCCGTAGGTAGAATATCTAAAGCACAAGACGGATATTAAGACGGCCAAACTCTCAAATTTTGAACAACGGGTATAAGCTAATCACTATCTTAAGTTTTAACACAACTGATGCGAGAAGAAGCAGACGACGCTGAAGAAAAGAACACGACCAAAGAAAATGGATCAAGAAAACATTAAAACAGTCCAATCCAGTGGACGGTGAGGCCGAATGCCTTGCCAAACTACACAATCTTTTAAAATGATATATCTTTTCTGTACTAATATGTTCGGGATGTTCTTAAGAAATTTCATTTCGTATCAGCTATTGTAATCAGTTCGGATAAAATGTGTAAACATTATTTAACGTTCATAGAAACTGCAGAAAGATCACACTTAAATTGTAGAGAAAAATATAGTCATTCCGCATATTTATCCCCCGGTATTTCACCCCGGAGGTAATCGTACATATTCTGCGATCGGCATCCGTCACTTTCACATGCATAATAATGTAGTATAATAATTAATACTTGGCAAATAAAATAATAAATAATTTCTTGTTACGCCCATAATTGTTATGAACCTGTATACGCTGCTAATATTTCCTCATTAGTTTCTAACAAGTTGCTGAAATAAAATATAATAAAATAATCAGATGTAATGTAATTAATTCCAGAGACATTAAATTTAAGTACCATAAAAAATAAAACTATTAAAGATAATCTCATTATATCTTTGTTTTTATTACTTAAACGAGTTTATGATTTCGTAAGTTCCCTTATCGTTTATGTAAATTATTAAGCCAACATAAGTACTTATATTTAACACGTTTCCACATATATAGCACAGCTTCACTATTATGAAAAGTATTTTTGAGTTAGTTTAACTATTAGAGAATTAATAATCCATTACTGGGTTACTGAATCATCAGCTATTTATACGGATACAGTAATTAGTAGTTTGTTGAATAGTAGATGTATCTTATTTTAGGTGCTACCTTTCATTGTTATGGTGTTACTTTTATATCTATATACAGGTTTAGTTTTTAGGTATTTATCATAGACAAATTAGTGTTTTTATCCCTTTTTCTATCCTAGCTATCCCTTTTTCGCGTTTTTTTCTCTCTTAAATATCAGTGAATATACAGGATGTTCCATGTCTCCTGGACAGCAACTATTTTTTAAAATTTTAAATTGAGCACCCTATATATTTTTTGAAATTCGGAAAGACCGCAAAATTTTGAGTCAAAAACATGTGTCGCACCCTAGGCTAAACCCTGAGGTTTTGGAGATGGTAAATACCATTTTAAGACAAAAATGACAGATGGAAAGGTTTGGAAGGAGCTTTATAACTTTTTTCATATGGTATATCTAAATTGAATTTTTGGCACAGCGTAAGAACATAGAGTGGTCTAAGTTCTGCAATTAAAATAGAATCGAAAATAATATACCAAGTGTTACTAAGTATACTAAGTGTACCTATACTAAAGTGTATACTAACGTGTATTTTCCATGCCACATTTTGTGTTTTTTTTTGTCTGTGTTTTTTGATGCCCAGTTATGTGATATCAAATTATCTTTCTTCTGGTATAGCCATTGCAGGAGCTAAAGTTAGCAGTTTTTGAGGTATTTGTAATTTTCTTTCCAGAATTTTGCTTAAAAATCACATGTAAAATTAGCCTTGGCTACCGCTGTGCGGTAATAATAAATTATATTCAACACTCAATAGTGATTGTAAATTAATAATTGGTGCAGAAAATGACGGAGAGATGGATAATGAAAGAAGAACAACTGGCAGCGATGATAATCAACGTCATTTACAGTGGTGGCTCGTGACTAGATCATCAGGTAGGACAGACAAATTTAATTTTTATACTAAGTTTTGTCCGCGAAGTTTTTCGAAAATTTACGAGGTCACGCATTTTCCTGGCACTCTTCAGAATTCCAATGAAAAATCTATTTACAAAAAATTACAGGGTTTCACAAGAATGACTATTGGAATTTGATACCTTTTTGAAATAATAATATTTATTCACAAATTACTGATTGTATAAATAAATTGGAATAAACAAAATATATTTTATTATTGCTAAATATTTTTTATTTCGTTTGTCAAATTTACGATCAATGATTCAACGAGTTTTAATTTTCGTTGCCGTATTTTGATTTTTTTATTTAATTCTAGTTTGTCAATTTACTTTTGGAATTTTAAAACAAAAAACTTTTTCTTGAATTTTTGATATTAGTAGTTTGTGTGTCTGAAAAAAAGAACTGCTCGTAGGTACCACTCGCACAGTTTCACACTCACCCGATGATCCCACCATTGTTCACAACGCAGAAAATAACAAAATACGAATATTATGAGTAGGATAAGAAATTAATTAATATTTAAATATGTAAGGTAAGTAGGTACCTAATCAAATCACGTCAATCACGACCGACAAGACGAAAAGCCGAATAATCGAGTAAACAACTAAATGCACATACTCTATCGGGTATTGCATTTTGTATCTGCACAATACAACTGTGATCTAAACTGAAAATAGTGAAATCTGAATCATTAATCATGTGAGTTTGTAACACCAATCACCAATTAGGGGCTGAGGGCGCGAATCGTGGACGTTATATCACTCAAACCGCTGTCCGGCGCGGTTTGCGTGACATCGAAGCAATACGAAAAGGTTACTGATGGGCATCCCCATGAGCATAATATACAAAATAATGTATGAAACAGGCGCGCTTACAGTGAATTCCTCTTTAAGTCGGTTTAAGAAGTTGTCTGTTGTAATTAAAAATTAAAAAATACATATCCCACTACTTGATTGATGGGGTATCGTTACTTATTAGTTTTACTCGTATTACTTGTTACTTGTTAGATTAGAGATTAGCTATTACTATACTGTATCCAACGAGAGAATGGACTTGCACTCGAGCGAAAATTCGTCTGTTTTGGTCAGATCTCCGCTCCTTAGAACATTAGTTCAACGCCCTCAACGTCTTAATTGGCTCAGCAGGTAGCCAGGGCCGGCGCCTGGGTCCGATACCTACCTGGTACCTAATTATATAAAGTACCTACTACTGCCTACCTATTCACAGTTTGTATTTGTAGTCTCGCAAGTACGGTTATTTTAGTTGTGTTGTTTACGGTTGTGAAATAAGTTTTATATCTACCATAAGAATGGCAGCAGCCAGAGACGAGATAAATTCACCATTATCGCCAATTAAGAAGAATAAAAGAGGCCAGGTAAAGAAATATAATAATAAATATGTTTTATTTAATACGCATACTATTCACCACCAGTAACCGTGGTCAACGATTTATTTTTGTTTTTAATTTTAGGTCGTGCATCAAAGTCAAAAAATAATTATAATAAATTTATATAAGAAATTAAAGGAAGACAATCCGCAAATGTCGTACGAAGAGACAGTTTTAACACTAACCAAACAAACGGTTATGTAAGGTTATGTAAATTTATGTTAAATAAATAAAATGTTTTCATGTTTTCAAAATAAAATTTATTTCACCTACTTACGAATTCATTTCATCGAATGACGGTCCTGCGTAGCTCGTTACAGAGCCCCTCCTCTTTAGTCGCCGATGCGCAAAGCAAGTCCATTCTCTCGTTGGATAGAGTATAGATACATAATAATTATATAAAAATCATAGCTGAAAAGCTAAAGAATGAATTTAAATCGAGATGTGACTACTGATTAATAATATACTGTCTATTTATAATATTACTAAGACTTTTAAAATCTGTTATTCTATTGTGTTAAAACATACTGAACATGATAATCGAAAAATTTAATTGAATATGTTTTTTTTTAAATATTTTTATACCTTAAATCCTAAGGTGGGCACTGCCCACCCTGCCCACCTCGAGGAGCCGCCACTGGTCATTTATCTGATATATCCGTTCACCCGGAAGAAATTATGCCTGTTCCAATGTTGAAAAAGAAGTGCTCGAGGCAGAAAAGCGGGGAAAGCAAAGATTATCACACCAACCCCTAACAGAGAAAGGAACTAGAAGCATCGGTGAACAGTGGAAAAAAGAAAGCCGTAAAACGGAAGGTATTTTATGATGCTGGTCCGAGTCAAATTAAAGTAAAGCGAAAGAAGAAACAACAACACATTGAAAAAGCTGCTACCTCATCGAGTTCAGAGCAATCGTCTTCTGTCCAAGATTCTTCCGATGAAGAACAGTTTCCTCAAGAGTGTCCCTCCCAAGATGCTGCTTGCATTTTCTGTGATGGACAATTTTTTCGTGACTGTTGTGGAAAAGTTTGGGTTATGTGCATTTTCTGTCAGTGTTGGGCGCATGAGGAATGTGCAGGTGCAGAGAGCACTGAGGTGCAGAAGCACTGACACATATGTTTACGATTTTTGCAAGTAACATTTAATTAACATCCAGAACTCTGTTTTTATATTTTAATGTTTGAGTTGGTTTCGTGAAAAACTGAACGTTACCTTTTTTATTTTATCCAATAGCCAGAATTCCGTTAGATATATTTGTATAATTTTATATGAAAGAAGAAATATTTTTTTTTAAATATTGTTTGTCTTCTTTGCCTATTCTGTTTTAGTTAATTTTGTGCTATTCCACCTGATATGCCTAAGTACTTCACATTAGGGTACCATTTTGAAGCTTGCTAACAATGACCATTTTCTGGATAAAAGACAAAAGAAGGATAATATCGTTTAAAATCCAACAAAAATTAATAAGGATAGTGTTTGTTATATTTGTCCGGTTCTATATTGCAAAATTAACTGTTAGAGACATTTTCCTTATATGTTTCCTTTCTGTAAACAAAAACGGTATTTCACAATCGGCGACATTACTGTACCAGTTTACTTCAAACAAATCTTCATTTTATTGAGAAACTGTTAAAGAAATATTTAATAATGTACTTATAATCTTACAGTTATATAATCGTATATAATTTTTTACAAGTAGGTACAAGAGACGCAATTATTATAGTTTCTAGCTAGTCACAGATTAAGCACCACACGCTCTTGTGAATATCGTGACGTCACCATAAGACTCCCAACAAAGGCCCCCGCGAATGCTCTAAGGGCCTAACAAAACAGCGCACTAATTAGAAAGCAAATGCGTATATAAATGGCGAATATATAAATGGAGGAATATATAAATGCGTCCTGTCAACATAGAAAATCTAAAATAAACACACCATAGAAATTACAACCCCCAAATCCATAGCCAAAGCCTGTGCGAAAGAGGCACATGAAAAACGCGGACGAACACTAATTATCCATCGACATTTCTAGTGCGGACGCCAGGGAACTTGGACCGGAATAGGACGTCTGGTCTGGTCCAGAAATACTTGCCATCGCATGCGCACGTTCGATCGACTACGATACCACAGACGACAGATACTATGGCGATCATATTATTGTCTGTATGATTGTAAACGCGCCAATATCCTTGGCTATAGATGTGACCTCGATAAGAGGGGGCCGAGCGGTACCATCGCTCTTTACCCCTAATATCTATGTAGGCCGAGACCGCCTCGTAAGGGGTAAGCCGCGCGTTTCACGTGAACCTCCCCACCACAAATGTGATCAGTGTCACGCGAAGTTACGCAGCCTCCCCCGGTCCTGGCTGATGGGCCCCACCGGCAGAGCCTTGCTTCTGGCGCTCTTGACTTTCTTCGCCGGTGTGTATTACCCCCGGGGGTGTCATGTCGGGTGTTTGAGGAGTCCTTCCTGCCTCTCGTCGGGCTTACTAGAGCTTGGCTGCGCGGCATTCAGGTTGATATGGAGGATGAGCATTGTAGCTCAGGATGACGGAGCTAGAGAGCGGATCAGCGATCAGCTCGCTGGCTCAGTCAGGTAAGGCAAGGATGTGTGGTTTGGCAAGGCAGTCGGCCTCGCCATCCACTGGATTGGGCTGTTTTAGTGTCTTCTCGATCCGTTTTCTTTGGTCCTGTTCTTTTCTTCGGTGTCGTCTGCTTCTTCTCGCATCAGTCGTGCTGAAACATAAGATTGTGATTATATACTCACCCGTTGTCCAGGATTTGGATCTTTGGCCGTTTGTGAGGTCCTGCTTCTTCTGGATCGTAGTCCGTGGCCAGCCGGATTAACGGATTCCTCTGCGATGACGTAGAGCTTCTTGACGTGATTGATTGTAAACAAAAAACTGACACAAGGTCCTACCTCTCTTCCTTGATATGACACATTACCTAGTGCTATTTGACATAGTAGGCATGTTAAGATTATAATCGTACACGAATTTTGCCATAAGCGGTGCTCATCTTTAGAAATTCTCACTCAACGCTATAACAGATAAGTTTACTAAAACACCGGACATTTACAAAATGACACACATCGTACAAAGACGACAACAACGACTACAATAATGATGATAATAGGTTTAAAAACATGCATAAAATAATGTGTGGGTCAAAAATAAAAATTTGTGGTGCCAAATTTTACCACTAATACGCCAATCATCACTTGAAGATTTTTCAGATGGAAGAGTTTCGGCCCCTGACTATATCACACTGCTTCATGCTCCTCTATAGGTAGATAAATACAAGTGTCAACGCCTATATTTGTAATGGTGTCTTGGGCTATAATATATATAGTAGATTAACCAATAATTTTTGTCTAAATTTCTCGGAAACTATTTCTGTTTTTAAAATGGAAACTACTTTAATGGGATTTTTATCAATTCAAGCATGACACTTTTTTAAGTAGTGAATTCATAAAACGTACTTACAAACAAACATTTCCTTAGCGGTCTTCATTCTACTAATTATTATTAAACTTAAAAGCTTTCTGCATGTTTTTACATTAACGCTTGGAATTAAATTTCAGAGCGATTCTGAAAAACAGCGGAAAATTAATTATTTGAAAAATAAATCATTGTAAATAACGTGTTCTGAGAAATTTAACGAATTTATTACAACAATAAGTTTTGTTATGGTTAGAGAACTACCTATTACCTCGGGAATTTCTATTTAAATATAAATGTAATAATGTTCATCTAGGCTTTTATTGCCTGTAATACTATTATGAGCATATCATTAATTTATGACGACATGCCATGTAGGTATATATGCATTGATTCTTTCAAATTCTCTGATAGTACAAGAGCACATGACCCGGCTTATTCACATTCTGATATACTTGCTGGTAACTGTCAATTATCAATTAATTTACTATGTAAAGGTCCAAGGTTACTAAAAGATAGGTTGCATGGTAACTTTCAACCAATCACAGAAAGCGCGGGCGTGACGTCACCCAGATTGCCCGTTTAAATTTATAGTATTGAAGAGTTTCAAAGATGCATCCTTTTTATTGGATATTACGTTTTAAAAATGCCTAATTGCTTAATGCTTAATTTACGCCTATGTCTCTACTCACGTCTCAACACTATACACTCTCTACTGTAATATACAGTGATAAATATGTGGTAATTAAAATTATAAAAGAACCACTTTAGAACATCTCGACAAATACATATTTTTAAGAGAATTGTATTTAAAATATACAAATTAATGTTGGCTTTTGTATTTTCAGTATTTCATTCTAGTTTCGTTAATTTTATATTATTTATCTGAAAACAATGGTATTAAGCATATATTATGCTTTTAGTGATTGAAATTCGAAATGAATTCCATTGTGGATTGAAATTTTTCAACTCTTCATTAAAAAAAATATAAGCCAACAACGTTCATCCACTTTTTTTTATTTTATCGTAGAATTGCTTTCTAAGAATGAACATTTCTGTTTGCACGAATCTAGCATATTAAAAAGGTCAAATGTTTATGTGTTGTTTCACATAATTCCAAAGGAGTTTCCTGGAATTCCTTGGAAAGTAAATCTTCCACGATTACCTTCGTTTCTTTTCGCATCATTCGCTTGGCTCTTTCTGAACTTTGCTGTTTTTCTTCTTCCCCGCCTGGTAAAAATAATGAAGGAATAGCTGAAAAAAATAATAAAATAAAAGGCCTTCTTAGCAACTTTTGAACTTACCATTTTTTTTTAGCTTCTTGGGGTGTAGTTTCAACAATCTGGCCTGAAGTTCGTCTTCATAGTCGGAAAGCTTAAAATGTTTACTGCATATCCGTTTATTAATAGGACTCCATTTATCTTTACGATGACACTTTCGTACCCATTCCTTTTGAATTTTAGGATCTTTCGGAAAAGTAAAGAACATCAACTTTTCTCCATCTTTCTTTGTAGTTTTCGAATTGTTTTTGCATGTAGCTATACTACAAACAATTCCACCATGCATCTATATTAACAAATATTTATCAAAACAATTTTTATACCAGATTTATAGCAGAAACACTCACCTTAAAGAAGGAAGACAATCTGATCAGTCTTTATAATAATATAACAAATGTTCGAAAATAATACTAGTTTTTATCGTCACACACACACTTAATTCACAATGAAATTTACACAAGCACTATAAGCATAAACTAACGCAGTAAATGTATCTAGACTAGCTAAAGTTGTCTCTGGCTAAAGCTAAAAACGCAAACAAATAAAACGTAAACAAACATCTGGCAATCTCGATGACGCGACATCCCCTTGTCACGTCTCTCCCCCCGCCGAGTTACCGTGCAACCTATCTCCTTTTAGTAACCTTGGTAAAGGTCAAGATTACTAAAGGAGTAGGTTGCCTCCAAACTTTGACATTGATTCGTCCAATAGCATTGCGTCATTTCCGAGGCGGGAATACGTCATCGGTGTTTTATATTTAATTTCGGTTATCCAACTCAAAGCATAAAACCGTTAGTAATACATACATATTAATATAGATCCTTATTTATGGTTTAGAATCATGTAAATCTATTACAGAACATTGATGAGAGATATAGGTAATAGGTATATATAGAAAAGTTGAGAATGTGTAAAAATAATTGTAATAACAGAATAATTTGATTTAGCAACCAGCAAGATAAACAGCTAGGTAAATAGTGTTATAAAATTTTCTTAAAAATGAGCGAAAATTGTAATTCATATGCATTTTTAATTACTCATAATAAGACTGGAAGCAAAAAATTATATTTTTATTGTACTGATCTGTGTTAGATATTGACGCAGTGCAGATTTAATGTTTTGGTGATTTAAGGATTGGTGAAAATAATTTTATGAGTATACGCATGTAATTAGACAGATAGGTACTCATTTGTGGCAGGTATTCTCCATATTATATTAACTCTTTGTACTTTATTCCAAAGAAATAAATGTAAGCACACCTCTCAGTTAAACCTCAATACACAATTAGGTATAGTATATTAATATATTCACATATAATTACATGCTTAAATAATAATAATAACTTGAGAGATCTTGATCCGAGGATCTTAGCATCTTGATCCGAGGACGCAAAATTCTCAATAATTGAATCGGATGAGGAATCTTAAAATGCGTTCTCGAGTGAGAGAAGGAACGTCATATATGACGATCATCCTCGAAAATGGGGGAAATGTATTTCTAAAAAAAATCACCCCTTTTGGGATGATTTTACAGGGGCTAGTATTGGCTGGTGGAGGGGTTGGCAGGGGGCGGACGTGATATCCAACACCACCACCGTGCTCAGCATGTCCGAAAACCGGGAGGAAATTGTTTTTTTTGCAGAGAAACCTTTTAAAGCGGGTTTAACCCCTGTAGGGGGTATTCTTTGCCGCTTTGAGGGGTTGCGTAACCCAAAAGAGAAATTCCCAAACCAAAAGAGAAATCTTTTTCCGGCTCAAAATATTTTCAATTTTCGGGTTTTTTCCGACTCACACACGCTCCTAGATACTCATGTCTAGTGATACACTTGTTCTTGAAAATGAATCACTTGTTCTATATGGCTCTCTTTCTTCTATATTCTTTGTACTATAATCTCACTAGTAATGAAATTATTACCGCAAATTTTTTGAGTGCATCAATTTTCTTAAGAAATTTCTTAACAAATCCTCTAATTTTCAATAAAGTTTATAATTCATATACCAAATAAAAATTGAGATTATAATCTCTCTGACAAACCAGTTATTTGACAGTTCCAGTTTGAGCAGATACCTACATTTATCTGTCTGATAAGCAATTCATAAGCAGATTTTTATTTAGCAGAGGATGAATCATCGCCATTATCTTAGATTGTGTTATCAGTCGTTAGATAGCTTTATCTGGTACCTAGTGAATAAAATAGCCCTTAAATGTATAAATATATTTTTTCTAATTTTGACTTTTAAAGAGACACTTTCCTAAACCCTTTAACTTTAGGAAACGCCTTTCGTTTCACAACCAGATACGAAAAGTAATATTTTACCCCACTTGTTTTTGTAAAGTTCATTTCATAGTAGGTTATTTAGACAATTATGAAACTGATAAGGTATGAAAGTGACAGGAAAATTCCGCAGAAATCTACACAAATTAGTACTTTTCCCAACTGGTTACATACATAGCTATTATCCAACAGACACTAGTTATACACTCATTATTCGCTGGCATGGTGAGTTATAAGTCATAGCACACTACAGTAAGTTATGACTTATAACCTGAAGATTTATTTATAAATTTATACAATTTACTTACATACATTAATATTAATATTAAATGGGAATGAAGCGCACTTTGAGAATTCAGAAATAGTAGAACCTTGTATATGCTTCCAGTACCTGAACTGGGCTGTGTTATTACGTCAGCTCGTTTTTGATCACTTGCAGCACACTGATTTTTTTTCTAATCTCAGTTTTATTGTAGATGGATTCTATATATCCTTCCGCGACGGTTGCAGATCTCCATCCTCCATGTCGTTTTAATGCTGTAATGTTCGCCCCTGCATTTGCCAATGATGTAGCGGATGGGGTTTTTATACAATGACCGGTGTATAACTGAGGATTTTGTAGACGGTTTTTGTAGTTTTTAAGTACCTATTTATTCCAATGCATTATGTTGTAGGTATACTTGCCATTTTTGTAAAACAGGATCTTAAGGATATGTATTTTTTGCATAATTCTGCAGGATTGACATAGCTTTCCTGCATTATTGTGGAACTGCGACTTTTCTTCGTCTCCGGTATAATTGTATACAAATAGGAATCCTTGTCTTCCACCCTCAAATTAGTCAGAAAATTTTCCACCCTCAAATTAGTCAGTTTATCAAATCTACAAGCTCCGGCAATCCTAATAACTAAAGCTGCTTTCTTGAGCAAGAATTCACCATTAGGTGCTTTTTTGAAAAACATTAATATCATCGAGTTTAAGTTTTCGACTTTTTTGGCTTATGATTGGTCTTGGTCTTGGTCTTCAAAAAACTTAGAAGTTTCACAAAATGAGAGATATCAATATTTTTATAAAGCTGAAGAGTTGACTTCGGGATTGAATATTTGGTCCATAATGATGAAGCAACAAATTTCTTGTGTAAGAGTAGTCACCTTTTCGTAAATCACGAGATTTTTAGGTAAAATTAGCAAGTTCTTCCTGATCCATTTTTGTTTAGAAACTGGTTTCTAGTATCAAAAATTCACTATTTATCGACAGCAAATTAGTAAGTACATAACTAAAAGCCGTCTGTACGACAACGTTGTTTACAATTTAAAAAAACACACCCGTGTTCCATAGTAACATAAAAGCACATTAATAACTTAATTAAACATTAATATTAATAAATTTTAACATCAATACTTAACATTACATTAACTTAACATTAACATTAACTTAACATTAATAAATTTTGGTCGATCAGAGGGTATTCTGATGGCGGGTTTTTCAATTTGTATGGCACTCATATGTGTTATGTAATATAAGTCACTTGGTAAAATTTTCCCATTTCCCAGCGTGACTTATATAGAACATAACACACTTGTACCATAAATAACTATTTATCTCTAGAATTTTATTTATCTTTAGAAATATTAGATTTAGGTATATAGTAGGTAATAATATTCTCAAAGTTTATTTAAACTTATTCTATCATGCATCACATGTGATCTGTTATAAAAAAATTGGTTAATAGTATTTTTGTCCCTTTATTTTAATTTAAGAGAGAAAGTCTATATTAGTATATGTTTCAGTTTAAATTAAAGTTTAAACAAACAGAATAATGCATGTTTAACAGAATAATGCATGTGATATTTTAATATTTATGACAGATTATTGGATATAACTTAGCTGGATATAAATATTTCAGGTCAATTTCGAAAAATTAACATAAGTTGATTGGGTATGGGCTCTGAGTATGGGTAATGATCCCTTTTTGAAATTGTCCGTTCCGTTTTAGAATTTCGTGAACCTCGATTTATCTGATTTCTCAACGCGAAATTCTCAATAACACTGTTAATATAATAGCTTAGAAAATAACAAATAGCTCTTACAGAATGTAAGACCTTAGAGAATCACACCATTAGCCTCATTATTTTCCAACATTTTCTAGGTGTACAATATGAAAACAATACTCAAGTTTTTAAATTATTCTATACAACTAGGTATATTATGCAGCTGGTTAGGACTGCTTACTGTAGAAGGGCTGTACGTATAAGATTTTATGATATAATAGCAGTTGTTTTTATATTGGACATATTATATAATTCACATAAAAAAGCATATTTAAGGATTAAAAAGCAAAAACATTGTAACAAAAAATGACTAATTTATTTCCAATCCAAGATTTTTTCGTAAAACCTATTCTTCCCAATAACACTTTTCGTACTAATATGGTTTATTATTATGGTCTTATTTAAACCTAGTTAGTTTTTATTTTTTTGCATAGGTACTTGATTAAGTACTTGATATACTCTTGTCTAGTGATAACGATGCAAATTGTCACAGGGAATTATTAGGAACTGAAAATGGACCAAAGATTCTTGATTAAATTTGCCACATAAAATTAAATAAAAATAACTCTTCCGTAATACGTTTTTTTGATTTAATAACTTAGCGATTGTTATGCTGGAGATATATAATTTAATCCAGCAAATAGATACCTACCTACCTACTTACTTAGGTTTGCTATGCGTTTTGTTTTGAAGTGATGTTTTGCGTAAAACAAGAAAGCAATAAAAATAAAAACTGGGTGTAGGTATACAGGGGAAGTAAAAATTTAGTACCTACTTCATAAAAAATTTCCTATCGGGGTTCAAGCCTGCAAAGTAAGAAATGACAACAATGCAATTTTTGAGACATTAAAATAATTCATACTAATATGCTCGAGCAATAACAATAAAAAAATTACCTTTATTTTCGAAATAATAACGCTAAACGGTAATCTAATTTTTAAATTAAAAACCAAAGTATTGGAAAAAATCATGCATAAAACTCGCATATAGGTTTGCTCATTAGTGCGTTATAGTCCGTATGAACTTTTTTTTGTTTAGGGCTGATACTGTAATCAAAATCGCACATATTTTCGGATTAAATTAATTCAATTTCATATTAAAAATATTTTCAGATATACAGGGTGATTCATTAGAACGGAGTACCGACAGTGAGGATTTTCTAATACAACACCTTATATACTTTTTTATTTTTATTATCTGTTTACACCTAAAATCGATATTTTCGCAGATATTTCGGCAGATATTTCATTAAATTGAATTGATGATTTTTAGTCCAACTCCAACAGTACTGTTAGGGATTGTCTGTTTACTGTTTTTGAGATAGGGGATGGTTAAATAAATCAAGGTAAGCAAATTGCAGCTTCTATTCATAATTATACACAATCGAACAAAACTATTGTATGCAAGAAATTTATAAAAAAAATTGTTCGTCTCAGATCAGTAATTCTAACTATTAATTTATTCCACTTCTCTCTTGAATTAATCAGGTTATGAAAAATTGTATATTTAAAAAGCAAGTAAGTATGAATTAAAATGGCATATTTGATGATTGAATATAATGATGTAAGGTGACTAGTTAAAAAAAATGGGAAACTGGTGGTGTAAAAGATTTACTTCGACAAGGTAGACCTCAAGTCAATAACAATATTAAATCAACTTTGCTTAATTCGGTTTAAAAACTACCTAGATCGAAACATAAATTATTATCTGATTACGAACCATTAGTTCGTAATGAAAAATTCGAAATATCTGCGAAAATATATTTTAGATATTAACGAAAATTAATAGGACATTATTAACGAAAACTAAGTAAAATTTACTTTTCATTTCAGAAATAAAATAATATGCATTATATCCCATTTTTCCATTTGAAAAAAAATAAAAACGTACCTGGAAATTCATTAAAATGTCAACTGTGTGAAATATACACTATTTCATCTCTTCATACGTCACATCTCTTGGATGCATTATTATAGAATATTTTACGGACGGGCAACTAATTTCTACACTAAACCTTGTCGCAGACATAATTTTCACATCTCAGCAACGCATAATCGAAAATTAATAATCCGTATGTCGTTGGAAGGGAAATTTCACACAAATTGTCAAAATTTGAAAATATATAGGGTGTTGTATTAAATAAAACATTAGTCCTCTATTTGGGTATTCTGCCACTATTGAAAAAACAAAAATACGTAATTAATAAATCACTTTAAACGTTTAGGTTTCGAAAACTTATCCTCTTTCGTTCTCACAACCTTACGACTGACACAGTCTATTATGACAGTTTATAATTTATGTTATTTTTTAAATTATGAACTGTCATACAAGACAGTATGTCAGTCGTGCTTGAGGTCTTAAGAACTAAATCGGATAAATTTTTGAAACGTAAACGTTTAAAGTGATGGCTGTTATATTGTCATATATATTATAATTTTTATATATAAAGTTATAATATATTAAGATATATAATTTTACATATAGTTATATAATTCATTTTTTCGTTATTATCAACGTTAGATAAAAAACAAGGTTCACTTCTTAATAGCAACTTTTAATAGGATTTAACATGGCGTAGTTTGTTTTTTATCTGACGTTCCCTATTCTTGCAACTATCATCATTTTAATTTCATTAAATAGGACTGTTTCCTTTAAAATACATATTTTTAAAGAATTTTTCATGCTGAGTTTAAAGATGTGTCTCTTGGGCTGGTTTGATTACGTTAAGCATAAATCAGTCATAATCGGGAAGTTTAAGATATAGATAGAGATAGAGAGAGTGATAGAGAGAGAAAGAGAGAGAGAGAATGTTAAATAAAGGTAAAGTTGTGTGTCCATGGGGCTAACACATTTATCCAAAAAAAATCTCTGTTAACTTGATTCGTGTTTTTAATATTAGAACAATCGAAATTTTCGAAAATCGTTTTTATTAGAAATGCTATTGACGATTTGCAAAAGCCATGAAAAAGCGATTGAAGAGTTCGTCCCTTAATTACGTGACTTTGCCAGAATTTAACCGACTTTGTTTCTCTTACCGTTGCCGAGAATGCACGGGGCATTACATCGAATGTGAAGAGCACCCTGTATATTGGAAGATAGAGAATTTAATTTTGCATTACCTGCTTTAGAAAAAAATGTGTTTCATGTGAAATATAAAAAAATTCGGGGTTTGAAGTTACTAAAATGTAACGTCAAAAACTGAACATCCTTCATATTATTGAATCTCGGTTTTAATTTTAGGATGTTAGTTAGGATGTTCTTTTAAGGAAATGAAGGATTTTATGAAAATTTATCATAAATGTATGAAGATTTATCTTAAAGTCGTGGGTGTTTTTTATAGGAAATTTCACAATTTTTGGAGTATGGCTCGGAGTATGGCTGTTTTAGAGTATGCTGGGTACCTATGCCGTTGTGAAAATAATAGATCCTGATGTGATCAAAGTGATCCTGTATTTCTGTATTTCTTCAAAGTAAGATAATAATAATAGTGTAGATATTATTTGTAGATACAATGATCCTACCCAAGTAATTATTTAAAAGGCAACATAATATGCACATTCAATGAAGGCGTTACACTTTTCTATCTTTCCATCTACTACATAATAGGTAGATACCTACCTAGGTACTTGTATTTCTTTTGACTTTTTAATTATAAACACAATAGTTGAAGGTTAAAATTAAGTTCATTAGGTATATCACTTCGATTGCATAAATGAAAATGAACGTAATTGAAAAATATTTTTTAAATATTTCGCAAAAAAATATTTGCTATATTACTACACGAAATTTAATATTTTGAAAATATTTTACAAGTTAGGGGTACCGTGAAGAATTGCCCAAAATGCCTAGTACTCCGAAAACATTTTATAAACAATATTGTTTTTTTATATTACTAAAACATTTAATTAATAAAATATTTTCAAAATATAATTTGGATGTATGATTTGTAGTATTTAACTAAATTAGTTCTATAAGATATGACGAAAAACAGAAAAGAAAACCAAGAAACTTACAACTATAATTAAGTACCTACTATTTTAAAATTATATACCTATACCTAAAAATTTTATAACCTTTTCTAATATGTGAGACATACAGTCTATAAGATCTATAATAATGCCTTTATATAAATTTGGTTATAAAAGATCATATAAATACGGTTGTAACTCTAGCTGTAACTCATAAATGCTCCAGATTGTGTTTAAAGTAACAGGCGTATTTTAAAAATATTATATAAATTACATGGTGAATACGCTCATAAATGCTTATGTTTATAAACTTATTCAGCTTATAATTTCAGTTATTTTCAGTAAACACTTGTTAATACAGTTTTAAAATAAAAGTAAACTCATAAATGTCCATGACTTTGTCTAGGTAGTGCCCCATAAATAAATGCTTAAAAAAGTCCCCGTCCCCGTCAAAAAAAGTGTAGGTATACTAAAATACATATCAAATACTATATTAATATATAAACTCATCAAATCCTCTATGTGATTTATCTATACTGTTTTAAAATTCAATAAATATTATCTGAACTTTTAAAAGTTAACACGTTTATATGTGTCCTAAATTTCCTCATGTGTCCTCATTTCCAGTAAAAAATTGTCAACAATATTTTAAAATATATGATCAAAGTAAATGAGTAAAAGCTTGACATGTCTTGATTGCTTCCAGATTATTTTCAGTGAAAATTATATAAATACATGTCAAACCTTATAGGTATAATGTCACGGAAGCAAGTTCCTAATAGGTTGTGTCTTTAGAAAAAACTACTTAATTCTGTTTCCAATACACATATTAAAACATTGTACATAGGTATTCATTTGATTTGATTTTTTTTTGATTTATGCAGTATTTCTGATAATATTTATTACCTAATTGCTCTTTAACAGCATGTTAAATTTTAAAAAAACTCAGGAGATTGACAAGCAATTTTCTTATAAAACTAGTTGGAACGGTTGTTTCTAAAGCGCTTACCTATTAATATACAGTATTTAATACTATAAGTATTTGTATTGATGTTTTATTTCTGAATATGCTAATATAAACCTTACCTTCAATTATCTGTTCTACCAATCAAATAAATATTTTATTAAAATATTAGCTAATAATCTAAATAATAATGTAGGTATTGCTGCAATTAATGTAGTTAATAATATAATAATGTAATTATGAATTATTGTTATTACATTTTTTTAATATACAAATTTATCTTTAAAATATGAATAAGTATTTTCAGCCAATGTAAAATAACATTATAGCAATGATTTTGACAGCCTGAATTTTTAAGAAATGAGATTCATAATATATTAGTAATTATGTTTATCATCTGAATAGATGATAAATAATCAACGATAAAAATTAAAGGATTTCATTACATATATTAATAAAAAAAATAAATGAGCTAATGAACTTTGTCAATGTCAATGTCAAGTTATTATAACAAATAACTCCATTAAAAGAGGTTTGTTTTTTGAAGAAAAATTAATCTTTTTGTCTTTTTTGCAACGAGTGAATTAAAACCTGTCAATTTGTACACAATTATATAATATCCAATGTATTTTGATTATGTCCAGAATTGATATAATTTAATGTTATCTAATTCGTAGGAGTATAAGCAACATAGTGTCCATATTTTTTCCAAGACCTACCTATGCTTTGCATTAAAAATAAGAAAAGTGCTTTCAGTGTAATGACTGTTTTCCAAATATTGTGTACGTACTTAGTTAAAAACAAATAATGCACTCAGCCAAATAAACTTACCTTTTGAATACAATATAGACATAGGTATTACCTACTTGCACTTCAAAGGCGAAAGATTTTATTTTACTTTGATTTCTTGTACCTATAATAGGTACAAGTTTATTACAATAAATCTAGGTATACTAAAACTAATAAATGATAGCCGTTGTGTCATCACTAACGGAAATAATCACAGACAGTGCAATCGCCGTTGCATTCGAATTACTCTCGTTTCGCATTACTGTCTGCATTCGCACTGTGTTTATGAAACCGATATAACCCGTACGTCGAAATACTTGATGACGCAACGCCTAACATTCATTAGTTTTCCTATATATGTAAAAGTGAGATTTGTATGGCATTGGTAATGAGGAATAAAATGATAATTCTGTATAATTTTAAAGTTAATTCTTGATATTTTCCACATAGGAGAACAAGTTTTTTCCCTCTATATACCTAGGTAGTTTTTTTACATGTCATACATTTGATAAAATGTTCGCATTTAGTCTGAGTGGCCATAACATGCTCTTTATCTAGCAAATTGGGAAATTGGTAGATATGAAGGCATTCGTAGTATGAATATTTCATACATTTTCAATATTTAAAATTGCTGTGAATTCAGACGAGTCAGGATAATATTATAATGCTTCAAAAGTTGTTGTTTTTGGCGAAGTCGCCATGTATATACACTGCTAAAAAAATTTCACGATTAATCTAGTACTGAAATTATGTAACACTAAAATTTAGGTTTGACAACCTATTATATATACTTACGCATACATCAATACATCTTACATAGTATTTACGTATAATTTTAAATAATATATTTTAATAAACAATTGATTCATCTGAAAATTAATGTTTTTAAATGAAGGCGACCCATAGGTATACATATTTCATAGTTTTATTTAGTACGCATTTATAGCTACAATACATTCAGTAAATAATTTACCTATACATACATGCACATGCGAACGATGTACAACTACAACAATAATAATTGTATTTACAATTAATAATAACTACAACATTGTTTGACAATCATTTATCATAAATATTAAATAGTTCTATGAGCCGTTAAATGCCGATAAAAAATTAATCAACTTAACGAATATTATCACATTTATTTAAGTCTAAGTTATGTAATATTTACAATTGTGTTCAGGAACTATACCATTCATTCTATGTACATTTCAATTATTTTCCTTTCTAGTACAATATACTTTAACAACTTCAACAAAAATTGAAGGAAGAAAGCGGTAACTCCCATAATTCATAACGGTATAATGAAAAGTATATAAATTAATATTTAACAGAGAACAGTTTATACCTAATGCCTTTCTCTTTTTTTTAATTGAAATTATATTTATTATATACCTACAAGTAGCAATAGTTGTTATTGAATTGTCATTTCATTGAAAATTTGTTCTGCTTTAAAAACTATTCACCATTGTTTTTCCTGGTTTGCGAGTATTTTAAAAACTCGTTACAAATTAGATAAAGTTATACTTCAGTAATTATTGGCTTTGCAAATAATTTATATAAGAGTACTTATTGATTTTAGAGAATCACACTAAATAATTGCGTCAGGGATTAACTACATCCGCAATCAATAAATGTCGTATTACTATGTTCTCTGTAGATATAAAATTAAGTAAATCATACCATTATTTTCTTAAAATGGTACAATAGGAGATTATTTTGTGTACCTAGTTATAGGTATAGGTATACCTACCTATATTCCGTAAAAAATTCATGACAATGGACATTTCTATAATATACCTAGATACCTACCCAGCATAATTTTTTATTTGCTGTTAATATTTTACAGATCTAAGTAGGTATTGCGATCGATATTATGTTTAATTATATTACCTACGAACTTTAGTAGGTATACCCATTACACCAATTTTTTAAAACACGTAGGTAATTGAAAAATATATTCGCAGCTCAATAACTATTGGGTATACCTATTATACTTAGGTATTATATTCCTCATGCAAATACTTCGGTATGTCTTGATAAATGTAGTGTTTCTAATTACTATTGTGGCTTGAAAAACTCATAAACCTCTATACTAGGTAGGTATAATAATTAATGGCATAGTACAAAGTAAAGTACAAAGTACCTAAACTGTGATTTAAGAAATACCGATTAATTTTATGAGATCAGAAAACTTGGGATTAAACAATACTTTTGCACGTGAGGTACCTATAACTACTAGCACAAAGAAATGTTGTATAATGAGTCTCTGTTCCTATTAAATTGGTGTTACCTTTATATTTCTTCCACTAAACACTTCCGTGCAAAGTATTTAGGTATAAAATTTGCATCAATCACTTGGTTTAATAAGCTATAATTGCGAAACCCGGAACAGATCTTCTGCAGAGGTAATTCCATAATTGTCATAATGCGCTGTAGAAGATTGCATTAAAGCCATTGGATTCGTGAAAGCGAGATCGTAACAAGACGATGACAACACCCACGGATGGACATGTGGAATAATATGAGTCGCGCTTGGTGTGACAGGTGTCGGTTTATCTGGTGAAATAAGACTTTCTATTGTAAATGATCTTTTGGGCCTTATGCAAGTTACGGATGAATCCGGGGTCTTAGTTAATGTAGGTGACGACGGCTCTCCATGCGTTGCTAGCGCAGCAGAATTTACAGCTGGATTTATGTCCACAGTGGGATTCGGAGGAGAGAAAAAAATTCGATTTATATTAGTTAAAGCTGCGAGCTCATTTTCCAGAATTTCTTTGTCACTTTTTAACAGTTTGAACCGTTTCCTCCGTCGAAGTAGGCTTCCGTTGACAAACATATCAAAGGCGGCCGGGTGTAACGCCCAGTAAGCACCTTTTCCAGGCCTATCTGGCTGTCGCGGAATTTTTATGAAACAATCGTTGAAGGAAAGATTATGTCGGAGCGAGTTCTGCCATCTTTGGGTGTTTTTCCTGTAGTAAGGGAATCGGTCCGTGATGAACTTGTAAATTTCAGACAAGGGCAGCATTTTCTCAGGCGAATTCCAGATAGCCATTGCCGTTAACGAGATATATGAGTATGGAGGCTTCTGGTCACCATACGAATCCCTGGAAGGTCGCGGCATGGTGGAATCACTTACAAACACTGAACAAACACTAGAACTTGTTAAACAAACTCTGTTGAATTCTACTAAACAACTGTTTGAACTGATCCCTCAAAACATTTAGTGACTTTAAAAGGATATACTACGCCCATCACAGTTTCTATTGGTAGTTCCAGAACAATGGCATTTTGAGAACGCCCTTGCCCCTCCCCACAGTTACAGCCTGTCCTTTTCTGAGCAGCAACAACACGCCAATTGGTTTGCTAAGAAGTCATGCATTAACACAAGGGTGCAGCCAATGATATAATGCCTTGTATTTAATAATAAATTACTTTATTTGAGTAACATTTATTTAATATGGCTGATGTAGTTAAATGAAATTTATGGTATCATTCGAACAGTTCACTTAGCAAACACCGTTAGTTAAATTCATTATCTATACCTAATATATTTTATTGAATATATTTTCTGGCTGCAACCATTTATAACATCATTTACGAAAATATAAATTACCTATATTTTTGTTATTGAAGTAGCCTACCTACTTGCCTACATGATCCATTTTACTTTTTACACACCTGATATACCTAGGTACTTATTTACTAAGTAGTTTTGAAGTTCAATACCTATAATTGCAGGTCCTCGTATAGGTACCTTGGTACTTACCTACTAGGTAGATATCTACAAAACCATAATTGATAATATTAATTATTTAAAAATATTACCTATTGTTAACGGCGTATACCTACCTACCTAGTGATTTGTTATAAGCTCTGCTACCATTAGAACCATTAGATATTTGTTAATTTGTAGATAGGTATAGTTTGTAACATCGAAATATGAGACATAAAAACCCGAGCAAAAAACCTTCATTATATCGATCTCTTCACACGTGCTACCGCATTTTTAACAGCGTTGCCAAGTATAACCGATTACCAGCAATTTAAGGAAAATCAAATGATTTTATACCTATACCTAAATGAACGTTTTGTGGTAAAGTGGGGTCAACAATAATTCTTCAAATAGAAGTAAAACAGTTATTCTTTTATTAATTTAGTGTATTATTTTGATGGGTTTTTTGTTAAAACTGATTATTAGTTTCTATCAACTAGTATTGTATCTAGTTGATAGATTACTAGTATTTTATCAAAACATAACAACTTGTTGAATGAAAGCGCCTTTATACTGACGATTTTAGCTTGCTGTAAGAAAAGTTATACTGCCCCGATCTCCCATTGCGGCAAATTTGGGTCTCATTTGAAACTTTTTTATATTTCATATTTCGATGTTACAGACGCATCTATTCATAATAATAAGACCTAACTGGTACCTTATGCGGAAGATATAGGTACCTATAAATACCTAAAGACATCTTAAAAACATCTAAAAGATATCATATTTCTATTATCGAGACGTCTTATGGATGCCCTTTTGGGCCTGAAAGATATCCATAATAAGACGTCTTATAGAACACTTACTTAAGTAGGTATGTTATACAAAAAGGTAACATCTTCATGTTGTCTTTGTACAACATAATGTCATGATGTACAACATCTGATAGATGTTTATTTTATACGTTATAATGGCAGTACCGCAATTGGGGAGGGGATACCCCCCCCCACATATCCTTTTATAATGCATTGAATTTAAAAGTAAAAAACAAACATATAATAAACATAGAATTTTCTAAATGCTTTATAAAATATATTCAGTACAACACATTAAATTTGTGTTTTGATTCTGGTAGTATTCCTGGAGCCACTAGCGTTCTTCTGAGCCAGTGGCTCAGTTCTGAGTCTGGATTGACGTTTAAGACTCTTTTTGGCTTTTGGGCAGGCCAGTCGCTTCTGCAGATCCTATAAAACAAACGGTTAACGAAAATAAATTTCTTATGTCTTTAAAACCATGTTAGATATTTTGTAGTATATTTTCTCTTCTAGGTACATACCTACTGAGCATATTTAGAAAACTTATTTGTTGTTAATTTTTAGGTTAAGTATTATTTTTATTATTAGGTACTTACCTATATTTTTATATTAAGTTAAGTATTATATTATTTTATTAAGTAGTATTTTCTATACAAAGTGAATTCCGTCTTGTAATACTGAATTTTATCTTTTACTTTAATATGAGCAATACCTACCCAGTTTCTTTTTTCAATTTATATACTTTAGGTGTACCTAACTGTAGTCGTACAAGTATTAGTTTGTTAATTGTAAAAAACAGAGCCGTTGCATCACTAACTTAATAGGTACCTAAGTATAATCTATCTAAGTATAATTTCATTAAGAAGGTATACAAATAGGTACCTAGGTATATATAGCAAGGAAGCACTTAGATACTTAATATGAGTCTAGCTAAATTTGATCTTTGAAAAGGTTATTTCCCTTTTCCCAATTTAGATAGTTTTATAACCCAAAACCAAATTACAGATTCATATGATAAATAACAAATAAAAATCTATATAACCTAATTAAAATATATCGACGGTGTCAAGTCAAAACGGCATAAGCGCCATTTATTAAACTTTACAGGATACACAAACTAATTCATTTTGTTGAATACTAATTATTATGTGCTACTTAAAATCTCAAGCAATTGATATTTTTTACAAATTTTAGTGCGATTTAACAATGAGTTTAGTTACCGTACATTTTTAAATAATCAGGAAAACAAAAAATGGTGAAATCAACATGTAGCAATAGTGCATAGATATGCCAAAAACCAGTTGGTGTATGGGTCCACCACATTTAACACAGCATATATAGCCAATGTGACATTTGCTACATATAAATATTAAAAAAAATAAGTACCTAGGTAACTTAAAATACAAAAGAGAACACTTTTTAAAGCAAACATCTGTTAATTTCATCCAGCCGATCCGGAACCGTATTATTTGCTTTTTTTTTCACTTTTTAAAATTTTCATCCGTTCTTAGATTTTCATTGTAATATCAAGACTTAGGAACAAAATTTTCTTACTTCTAGCGCTCATATAATCTACAAACAAAAAGGCATAAGGGCCAAAATTAGATCGCCGTTTTAAGACAGGTGAATGTACAATTTGAAATCATCGTGGGTATTTAAATGAAGTTTATAAGCAATTAATTATTGTATAACAACACCAAAAAGAAATAAAAGAATATTATCCATAAATCGATTTTTTGATACATAAAATTTTCATAAGAATACAACGAGGTGATGATGCTTGTACCAAACGTGTTGCAAATGTTTTATTTTGGCATAAATGACAATTAGGTTTTAAAGAAAATACACCCCATTTACGTTATGCAATTCACTAAAAATATTAATAAACTATTGCTAAAACGAGTACCTATAATCATATAGGTATATAAAAAATGTGTATCTGTAGTACCTACAAAAACGAGAACGAACAATTACTGTGTTACACAGATGGACGCTTGGCGTTTATGTTAGTCATCCGGTTACTATTGTGATTCAATTGGCGCTTGCGCAAATTTTAGAGCGATATTCTGTCGAGTATACACTTTTGGTGGCTATGCGCATTGAAAAGCTCTATGAAACGATATGCATAACTAAAAAAGGACCATTTTGGCGTTTAAGCCGTTTTGGCTTGACACCGTCGCTATGTAGGTACCTAACAAATTTGTTTTTGTTGGAATGGGCTTCCGAAATCTAGTTCTATTTGCCACAGAAATTATGTAAGAATCTAAGCAAGTAATTTACTTAAGGAAATATTTATGTCGTAATATTGAATTAGAGAGCAATTAAATTAAAATAAAAATGCACTATGAAATTAGAGTACCTAAAAGCCCACCCACCCAGAATACCCCTAAATTCGTAATATTTATTACCCTTAAATTTAATGGACCGTTAAATTGTTTCATTAACGCTGGAATCAACTGGATAATATTTTTAGAACGTGTAGGTATCCACTTTTTATTATTTTCTTCACTTTCAGTGTTTAATTCGCTCGTTTCTGCGGCTATTTTTGCTTAATCTCTGGCTTTTTTATAGTCATCTAAAAAAACTTAAATCATATTTAAATCAAGAATCAATACTTTGATTTCTATTACATTTTCTTCACAGCTCCCTCCTACTTTAATATTTGCACATTTTTATAAGTATTTTAACTGTCTAAAATCAGTTTTTCAACTATACATTTTGTGTAACATTGCACAGTAAAAAGTCTCAAGCTAACTACTCTTTCAACTTACCATAAATTGAATTTAGGAAAATTTTGACAGGGTAGGAAGGCCACCAAGTATTAAGGGGCTCACATTTTTATACAGCTGAATTTAATTTTGATGAACCGAGAGAAGGCCAGTGACACAAATCACCTTGAACCCAGGTTGACGGAACGGCTTCTACGATGCCATCATCCGAAATTGTATTACGGTTCATGTATTTTCTGTCATATTTTGAAATTAAAATAATCAGACAAACCAAAATAATCCTTGAAATGTATGTAGGTATATATTAAAACTTAAGAGAAAAATAAAATTCCTGAAATAGAAATTTAAAAAATTATCAAACAAATTATAATGTAAAAAATCATTACGTTAAGCAAAATTATACCGAATCTAAACTAATCCAAGGTCCCTCAGACGAGCATGACAGCTTTGCTTTCTTGTAGAGTTTCTTGCACATGCACGCAACTTCCAAACTTACCTTTTTAAATAAAATCCGGGGATTTAACTAATACTAATTTAATAAACTTTATTGTTTGTAACATCGAAATATGAGACATAAAATTTTTTTAAAGGATATCCACAATTCCCGCAATGGGAGATCGGGACAGTATGACTTTTCTTACAGCATGCTCTAATCGTCAATATAAAGGCGCTTTCATTCAACAAGTTGTTATGTTTTGATAGAATACTAATAACTACTCAATTTTAACACAAAACCCATCAAAAATAAACCACTAAATTAGAGAATAACTGTATTACTTCTATTTCAAGAATTATTGTTGACCCCATTTTACCACAAAACGTTCGATGGTATTAGGCAATTTAGGCCTCCAAATATTCATTTGGAGGCCTAATGATGCCGATGTGACACAGCCGAGGAACGTATGTAAAATGGATCAGTAATATTTGAATGGGAAACATTCTTATTCTACATCACATTCATCATCCAATTGTTTGATGATGTGACGAAAGGTACCTATATAGTGTGATCAATATTTTGTTATACTACATGATATCTAATATTATCATAATGTGATGGGCGATGTATATAAAATCATTTGTTTTTCCTTAAATTCTTGGAAATCGGTTATACTTGACAACGCTGTTAAAAATGCGGTAGCACGTGTGAAGAGATGGATATAATGAGGTTTTTTTGCTCGGGTTTTTATGTCTCATATTTCGATGTTACAAACTATACTTTACCGATTTACTAACAATAGGTATTTTTAAGTAGGTACTTTTTAAACGTTTTATATTTAATAATTCACAAGAAACCGAAAACCTAACCTTGCTTCTTCTAATCCACGCCCCACACTTATTTTATTAACGCTTACGAACGAACACAGCTGTTGCACATGATGCTATTATTGTATCATGGTTGTTGCAGTTTGCAGTAGGCCATAATATATCTAATAATACCTATATCATGATGCAATTTATTGTATCATGAGATATATGCAGTGCAGTAGGCACCACAGAAAAGTTTTTCTCTGGTAGGCACACAACATGCGAATGTGCTCTATCTTATATATTACTACTTATATAATGTGTATAAGATGTGTGAGTATAGCATCACACTCCCACATTTTATTTACAAAATTGACCAAATAATAACCAATAGAAAAAGGTTATAAGGTTTTGCTGTGATTTGTTGCTTAGTGATCAGGATCACTGGATTTATAGAAATGAAAAATTCAAAATATAAAAAGAAAAATCCAAAACAAGATTCATGAGAAAAGAGTCGTGGAATCGACCAATATATATTTTTGTCATACGATTTAAAAAACAAAATATTTTTTGATGTTGGCTTTTATTTAGGCTAGAATAATTAGAATGAGATGGTAGTAAAATGTCCATTTTATTAAAATTTTATTAGTAACAATCGATATAAATACAAATTAATTAATGTTCGTGTATATTATCAATTATCACACAGACGAAAAAATAGTAAGCTGTCCTATCATTGATGATAAATCCAGCAGATCGTCAGAAATCTTTATTTTTGTAAACTTGGAAAACAAAACCAGAATATGAGTGGTTTTTAATTTAAACGTTCTCTAATATAGCTTTCAAAAGACGTTATAAAGATGTTTTAATGAAAGATCTTATGGACATCTGTCATAAGACATCCATAAGATATCTTTTTTGGTCTTTAGGTGTTCAGACCAAACTCGGATATAAAAACGACATCTTTAAGATGTTTTGTGCTGTTTGGGTATCTATTGATATTGGCATTAGCTATATTGATATTATTAACGAATATTAATAATTGTCAGGCATGAAACGTTGACTGAATGTCATTGTAAAGTTGTAGGTATTGTAATAGGTTATAACAGCTGATGTACGATTTTTGATATTTAGATGACTGTGGAATTGGAAGCTGTTACTATTTCCTAAATATTGTCTTAACGATATTTAAATTAGCATTATCTATATAGATACATATCTAAAGTAGGTATAACCTACACAAAGAGTATAAGACGAGTAATAAATGGATTCAAGTTAAGAAACTAATTTTATTTTATTACGTACCTACGTGGATTGCAATAATTTCTGTAGTATTAGTTCTTGCATGCCCAGTAGATTGTAAATCTACCTATAGTGATATGTAATAAAGCCGCCGGTCAAAAAACGTATAAACCTTTGTAATCGATGGTTTACACTGAGACCAAAGTACATACGAACAATTAAATTGTTAAGATGTTTTCTTCGGTGTCCAGCAAATTACTTAAATTAAATTCAGCCCAACCGATGATAAGAATATGCTAGTGGCGGTTGGTGTTATAGCTGCAAGAGGTGAGACTCTCAAATGATAAATAGGAAAACATTTCCACGTCACCCCTTAGTTAAAATGCTTGTAAAAATTTGCAAATTTTTGACAAGGTTCATTAATTTTCCGGATTCGTTTAGACTTTATAGACTTTTAGATTTTATTATTCATTATTACGTAAAAAATCATATTAACATATATCAAATTAACAATAAAAATAATTGTATATAACAATAGAGTAGGCACACATGTAAAAGAAAACTGACATATAATAGACATGATAAAGTCTGTATATTTGCCCCAGTGTGATATTCACCCCACGCTTGTTTTTAGAAGTCACTCGTTAGATGTCGTGCTCTTGAGATGCATTAAATCAGTTGTGCATTGGTCTCATTACGTGCAAATGCCTGCCGTTGCAGCAAATAGATTTGTGACGAAAAGTCAATAAATATAGTTGCAGGTAAGTCTGTTGTTAATACTTGCAATCTAAGCAACCTTTGAATTTATGCACACAGCGAGTAAAACGTAATATTTATCGTCTCTGAGTTATTCAGAAGTAGTTATGCGTTGTACTGGCTTCTATTTTGCAGTTACGCCCCGGAAATGTCTAGAAGTTTTAATTTTTCGCTGGGGCATATATTACACTCATAAAGGTATGCAGAGGGGGATATAGGTAGTCTATAGGTAGACTAGTTAGGGGGATATAGGTATGCCACGCGTGTAAAACTGCTTTTAAGTTGACCATGGGCCTTAAATATCGAAATATATTGTTTCAGAAATGCCAAGGAAGTATAAAAGAAAGCCTAATGTGAACCCGAGGTGCAAATGGCAAGACCTGCAGGAAGCAGTGAAAAAAGAGGTAGTTATGAAAAAAGTAAAAGACTGCTAAAATTTTGTCGCCGGAAGAGCTGAAGAATAAAACAAGCAAGAGTGACAGCGAAAGAACAGTGCTATTATCGGGAAGATAAAAAACTGTAAGCAATAGTTACACGAAAACTGTACAATGTACGGCGATAGTCGCAATAACTGTGGCAAGAAAGGCAGAAGGCAAATGATTGCCAGAAAGCAAATAAGCAGATTTCATTTGAATAATGTTTCGTTTGAAATACCTACGTTTTATGATAATTTGGGGGTATTTTATTTTTTTATGTCAATGAACATATTTTTATTTTAAATGCTACTATTTTTTTGAAATAAAGTAGTTCACTGTTTTTTTAACTTCAATTACAGGAGGGGCATATAGCCTTATCCGGGAAGAATATCCCTCTAACTTGTGGTGAATATCCCACCAATGGGATAAATATATCCCTATTTTGCCTAGATTTATTTTTTTTTAAATATAGTCAAAATAAATTTGAATTTTGAGGATTTTCACTTATTCTGCCAACAACAAATTTATCTGAGAAAAGGGCACTTCTCATAGGAGAACAGATAAGTGCAAGGTATGAAAACTATCTAAAAAAGGATAATAGACTGCGTTCAAATAGCAATTTTAATTAAGTCGGGCATAAATCCCGACTTTACCCAATATCCACAATAGGGAAGGAACATTCACTTATTTTTTATTGTATAAAAATGTTCCAACATACTGAAAAATAAGATATGCAAAATATGACGCCTTAATTCCCAATAATAAATTTGTTATAAATTATTAAAGTTTCGTGCGCCAGCGAGCGATTTCAAACAGGTTCAAGTCGTGACGCCACATCCTACTATTTACAAACGACGAGGAGCTGTTTCGGTCGGCTACGGGAGATCCAAGCACTCGACCGCTTGATTTCATAGTTTGTTTGGCCGCTTTTCAGCGCAACGCCTACTGAATATTGCAGGTTGTGACGTCACAGCTCGTTTCGGGCCGCTTCAATTTTGTCGCTGTTTATATCCTTCATTCTGATCGCGCGGAATTAGATATCTTGTTTTTTTTTTGTGAAGTACCTACACGTTTTTTTACAACGGTATTATTTTTAGTTTTTAAATTTTAGGCATCTTCCCTATTAAACAACAATTATTACAAAGGCAGTAAACATAGGCATATATGCATCTTATTTAAAGAGACGGTACATTTGACGAGTAAAAATAATGAAAATATTCATCACTTGTATAAAAACAATTTCAAGAGAATATTTTTTATTTTATACTTAAAAGTACTCAACTTCGGATATAGTAATGCATTAGGTAACACATTAGAAAATATATATGATAAATACTTATTAAAGGTGGGAGTGTTGTGATGTCGATATTTTTGTCCTGGTGTATGTCCTCCTGCTTGGTTACTTTGTTCACATCAATACTTTATTTGATTTACCAAAAAAATTCATAAATAAAGGATGGTAAAGGTAATGCTTAGGTATATTAAAATGTTTTAAAAATTCGTTTGCAATGGACATCATATTCCATGTATCACTATGCTGTAAGCAATAAGGTAAGCAATTCTCAAGCATTGTAGTTTGTTGACTAAGTTGCACCACACTGGGGCGCCATGGCAATAGGGCGCCGCAGACCGGAGTCGAACAGAGAAAAATAAATTGTCCCCATAAAAACAAACAAATAGTCAAATAGTAATTTTACAAAATTATCATAATATTATCAAAAAAAAGTTAAATACCCAATACCTGCCCATGGCCCACGGCTATGTCAAATTTTACACCCCAAATTTTAAATTTTAGGCCATGCTTTTACCCCCGTATGGTTATTTTGGGATTTTAATAATTTTTAAGGGCGCTCTTTAGGAAGTCGCCTAGAGGCTAAGGCCGGCTCTGGCCTCACTGTAAAATGGTTGAGTATATCGAGGCAGTTATTTTTTTCAGTTTTCTGTTTGTGATTTTTTTGCTACTGTTGTTCTGCTTGTTTCTATATTCCTAATTTACCTACTTTGTTGTTGAAATAAACTAAATGATTGAAATTTATCAACATTTAGTAAAAAAAAATATTTAAGTGTAATTTAAGTGTGTTTTATATGCAGTGTTGCGTTGTGAATTACTAAAATGTGATAAGAAGTAGGGAATTAATGCACATTTGACGTCTTATAATGGCCGCTTTTGTTTAAGTCTTGACTTGCCACAAAAGAGAAGACAAAAGAAAATCACGATTTAGTGTCCACATTTAGTTCAATAAAATCACATTTGTGAACATATTTAGTTCCATACAATCTAAAATTGTTGTCTAACGAATGTGAGTACGCGTATTTGTCAGTTGGACATAGCATGAGGTTTTTTAGAGACCGTGTACAAACATTTACAATTTGGACAAACATTTAATGGGACAAACATTTAATGGCAAATGTTTGACAGGTATCAGGAAAAATCGATTTTGGACGTGTTTTGTATAATATATAAGTGCTCTACGGAGTTATTGAGCTTATGCTCGACATGATTTGGTCTATACAAATACAGCTTGGTTGGTATAGGAGAATAACATTTTATGATTATTGTAGCTCGGAACACAAGAGTACGCACCCAAAGAGTATCTACCCAAAGAGCCTGTAACGAACATTTCTGCACATCAATGTTGGCCATTAGTTGCACTCAATATGGCATGTGGTGGAACGAAGATTGTAGTAGCTGCCAAAGCCATGGACAGTTTATATGTGTTTATATGTGACTTTTGTACATAGGCATAAGGTGTCGCTCTAGTTATAATATTTAATTCTAATATTTTCAATACATATTTTACTTTTTGAAGTGAATACTTCTTTAGCCGCATAAGAGTGATTTTTCAAGGTCGCGTCACGACACATTTTATAACATTTTCGTCTAGCAAGTGAGATAAAGCATATGGCAGATATTAGGCAGAGAGAGAGAGAGAGAGAGAGAGAGAGAGAGAGAGAGAGAAACAGAGATATCGAATGCAACTTTGACTAGAACAACGATCCCCCACAAGTGTTCTAAAGCAGAAAGCAATTTTGATATAATGAGAAACAGAGATAGCGAATGCAGCTTTGACTAGGGCAACGATCCTCCACAAGTGTTCTAAAACCGAAAGCAATTTTGATATAATTTATAAATAATCGTGACAGAATCGAAATTAACCAGAATACAATATTACTTATGGACATACTGCTGGATATATCTGGATTGGGCTTTCGAATCTGATCCAAATGGATGTTGATCTTTTTGAGGAGGATGCGTCCTTGCCACTACTTCACTTTCTTCGTGACAAATTTGGTTTAGATATGAATAACGACCGGAACATTGCCACGCCTATATCAGGAACAACGATTGATGCTATATTCTCCAGAAATTACACTATTTGGAATCATGAACATATGTGTCATACTTCAGTTGCCATAAAGCCAACATGTACAATACCCCTCTCTCTCTCTCTCTCACTCCCCCCTTCTCTCGCTCTCTCTCACTCTCTCAACGAATCGGTAAAGAAGTATTCACTTCTATCACGTGTACTGTACTGCACGCGGATTTTTTTTATGGTTACTATTTTTGTTTTTCTGTAACTGAAAATAAAATATATTTGCACATACTAAGTTTGCAAACATGCAGTTGCATTTTTTTCTTCAAGTAATAGCTCACCTTTTCTGTTGACAAATTAAACCAAAAGAATTATATAAACAAAACCCTAAATGTTTAAACTAACTTCTCGAGTGATCGTTATTTTTTTTATTTAAAAAGACTAGAATTTTATAGTACCTACCTTGAAAAATTAAGTGCATACCCTTCGGCGCTCCTACCCTAACCATTGTCTTAAGACAATGGTTATAATTAATTACGAAATTGTAAGGCATAAAATACATTTTAATAAGTCCTATAAATATACCAGGTGTTCCCTTAAAAAAATTGATTATATCCAGATTAACATAACCTCGTATTTTTACTTTTAAACTAGTTAATTTTTCGACTTTATGAACAGGTTGTTTTTCCAGAAATTTTATGTAAATTATAAACACAGACTTGCAGTGAATGCAGTGAATCAACAATGCAGTGAATCCTATTTTAAAATACTGGGAAATTGTTTACATTAGTGACTTATGGCGCTTTTACAATATTTTTGCAAAAACAACAGGAAAACACTCCCCATGAGTCATGTTTGATCATTCAAATCTTGGGCAAATGAATATCATTTTAAAACACAAGAAATCGCGAGAGGGGCAAGGGATAAGTGTTTCTATGGTAGTCGGTATAGTAAACACTGACCAAACACTGTGCCTTTGCACTGTGTTTGCCTTTTAAAAACAGTGAAAAGCCAGTATTTTTGGGACACCCTATAGGTATACTGGAAAGTATTTTTAAGATCAATCTTTACGAATCCTATAAATCCGGTTAACAAGAGAGATTGGACTTTCTCGCACAAATGAGGCACCCTTACATATTTCTACAGATATAAATTTGCCAGTATATATAGAAAAATAATATTCTGGCAATATATAAATATATATTTAATTAATATATTTGGTAATATATTTTGAGGGTAGAGGGTAGATACTTACATTACTACATGGTTTTTAGGTACCTACTGCCAATATTTTAAATCAGTGTTTATTGTACCAAATTGCGCTTTCTCTTAAAATATTTGCTGTGAGAATATAGGTAATCTAATTATATTGTGTCTACTAAAGGGTCTTAGTAAACAAGATTTAATTGGAGCTATGAACAATCTTAAATGTGGCATAGCACGACAATTAACCGGCATTTATTTTCAAAGGCTATAAAAATATTTTAGCAGCTCCATTAAGTTTCTTTTTCATTATGTCACGCACAATACATATTTATCTTTTATTAACCTCCTGAGACCCGAAGTCCATTAAAATGGACAGGCAGTTCCCTATCGCTACTTTCTTTGTACTACTAAAATTTGCTCTTAAACTCCATTGCCAATATAGTGGACCTTCGTATGCTGTCATCTGTGATGCTATATTTGACGTAGTGAATTACAGACAGAAATAAAACAGCAGTTTATCTAACAGAATGTCGGCGTTCAGTCGTGCCACTATCGACAGTAAGTATTTATTAAATAAGTGCGGATCAAATAAAACTGAAAAACTATAATGCCCAAAGGTCAATCTAGAGCTAGAAATTCTTTATTCAGTACTTTATGCTTTTTTGTGGATTTTATGTGTAAAAATACACTCTGGGACTTGGTTCCTAATTTTTGTGCTTAACCTAAAATTTAATGCAGGTGAGGTTTTATTAATCAGCAGTATTTGGTAGAGATAAATATTTATGCCCCGGAAAAGATGATGACAGATTGTTGGTAATCCTGGAAGCTGCAAGCGATAATTTTGAGATTGGAGAGCGGTCTCACGATGCTGACGATGAAGTGGAACTTGAAACCAATTTGCATAATTCCGAGGACATTCCAGCTCAAGTCGTACCTGAGGACCAATCTGAAGAAGAAGATTCCGATCCTGACTATAATATTCCGTTAAATGCACTGAAATCTTGGTTAACTACTAATACAAGGAAAAAGTCTTGTCAGAAAAACGTTAGGTTTTCTTGTTAGGAGGATTTGCTAGAGGCTTGCACTTAGATACCTTTAGATATATCACCAGAAAAATCACAGCTTGACAATGACCGGCTTGATCTACTTCTACTTAAAATTTTGTATAAAAATACTTGGACGCCAGGTCAAGAGTTCTTTAATAGTACAGAAAACCGCAGAAATGATCAGCCAATAATTATCAGCTGTGACCTCTTGTGACTCAGACTTTTCCCAGAGAAATAAAAGATAGAGATTTTTTAAAAACAATATATTACAAAAATATTTATATTACCAGTTGATGGTTCACAGTGATTCTTAAATTAAAATTAAAATTTACAATTGGATTGCCTGAGGGGCGTTAAAAAGACTCTACTTGATTAGGTAGCCTGAAGGGCTTCAGGTTAAAACAATAAAACAATATTCACTCTTGACACAAGGTCAAGTCGAGAAATTTATCATTTACAACAAAAGTGAATTGTAAACCTTGGTAAAAGTAAAGTGGAAATATTCCTTAAGACCTGGTAATTCCTAGGGGCAATTAATTATTCAAAAATACCTTTTCTCTTCCCTGGAGATCCCCTCGTGAATGTGCTGGGTTTCCTAGGATCCTAGTCTGAAGCTTCGGCTTGGTGGTCCAGCTGAGCTGAGACGTAACCTTTAAGGGTGATGTATACCGCAATGGGTGGAATGTGCCGGCTGCAGGAGGAGGTATCTTCCAGTCTAACGTTCAAGAATAGGTAATAATGGTCTCTGCTCACCACAGGAATTGATTCTCGGTCATGAAGGTGTGGAAGAAAAATTTACCAGTATCAGGTTTTACAAATTTGGACAAAAAAAAGTAAAAATTCCCGCTTGAACCGGATATCAAGAGTGAAATTTATACTAAAATGAATTTAAATAAAATAACTAGATTAATAGTTAAAAAATATGAGTTTTAATTATAATAAAAATATTGCAAAGTTTAATGTTGCAAGTAAATTTTGATTAAATTCCCAAAACTTGAGATTAGACTTTATCAAAGTAAAAAAATAATGTTATCAAGACAGGAATGCAAATTTTCACGATATGATTAAATAAAAAAATAAAAAATTGAAATAAATGCTGCTTTTTGCCGATGCTAAATATAAGCCAATACCTATGGCTTACGCCGCCGAAGTAATATCTTTTTAAAAAAACTTAAAGTATGCTACCATTCAGAAAAACAGTAGCAGTGATTCAAAATCACCAGGTAGGTAGTCCAAAATCGAACGATTCAAATTTAAATTAAATATATATTTAATTCATAAAAAAAATAAAGTGGTAATCATATACCAAAATAGAAAAAATATATACGTGGGTTTTGTGCCCACAGCTCACTCCAAGTAGTTGCTATTGTTTAACCCGTAAAATTTAATATGGCATTAATCTATTTTAAGTTTCTCACAAAGCCTTAATTACTTGACCCAGCTGTAGAACATTTACACATATCTCTTAATAATAATAAAATATTGTTGACTGTACCTGGTAACTTTGAATCACTGCACCACAACAACGAAGTTCTATCTTCGAGAGCGTAAGGTCGACAGGCTAAAACAAGCCGGCAGAAAAGAAGATTTTTGCGGATTCCGCGTATTAATGTGTAAACCTATTATTATTCAACAGTTTATACCACATTTTGATTTAATATATTACGAAATATTAACATATGAGGTCATAAACGTAATTTCTTTGTACAAGGATCAAGGCATACCATTCTAGCGATAAGAAACTATGAGAAAAATTATAGGAAATTAACTTTTGCAATAATTTTCTGTTGCAATAGGCAAAAAAAATCAAAATTGCGAAAATATAAATTTTAAGGGGGTGCACTGGACGGTGTTGCACGCGACAGGAAGCAGGGCTAAAGTGCCCTCTGTGTAAAGTTCTCTGTCATTTCCGTCGGAGCAAGACAAAACAAAATATCCCCACAATTGAAATAGAATAGGCCCCGACAACGAAGAATACATCGACTAGTCTTTACCTTTGGAGGAGATGTTGTCTCAACTAGAGTTATACTTAACAACAAGTTGTCTCAACAAGATAATCAACCAGGACCCTCAAAAATATGAAAAATTCAATTTTTTGTAGCTTTTTAATTATTATCTTTATTTATTATTTATTTTATTTATTTAACAATAAATGTTAATAGAGATACTTTACTTGCATTTTTCTTTCGCTTAATGCCTACAATTTCATGTTATAAGTATTTAGGTTAATATGCCCACGTCTCGTGAGAATGAGGTCTACTGACTCCATTTTGCGCTTAAATGTGTACAACTTTTGTACATGTGGTAAAACTTTTAGGTTTATTGTAATATTTCTCGAAAGATTCCGATTTTACAGTTTTTCACGCATTACGCAGTCAGTACAACTTGTTTTTTGCTTGCAAAACATAGTTTCACATTTCCCTAATGGGTCCAAATATCATACCAAGAATTCAGCGTTACATCGCGTTTTGAGTTTTTAAAGTAAAATATGACGTAGGCCCGTCATATATAAATTTATATAAATTATTATAAAATACTTTTCAAAATTATCTTAATTTATAGAGCGTGATAACAGTATTTCTTACTTATTCTGAAATTATCAAATTAAATTATTAAAGCGTATAATAATTTATCTTTTACACTGACATGTATAGTTTATAGCATCGAAATATGAGACATAAAAACCCGAGTAAAAAACCCTCATTATATCGATATCTTCACACTTGCTACCGAATTTCTAATAGCGTTGTCAAGTATAACCGATTTCCAGGAATTTAAGGAAAAACAAATGATTTTATATACGTCGCCCATCATACATCATGACAATCATGTAGTATAACAAAATATTGATCACACTATATACCTTTCGTCATATCATAAAACAATTGGATGATGAACGTGATACAGAATAAGAATGTTTCCCATTCAAATATTACGGATCCATTTTACACGTTCCTCGGTCGTGTCACATCATTCGTGTCACATCAGTCGGCATCATTGCCATTAATTTGGATGTCTAAATTGCCTAATACCATCGAACGTTTTGTGGTAAAGTGGGGTCAACAATAATTCTTGAAATAGAAGTAATACAGTTATTCTTTAATTTAGTGTATTATTTTGATGGGTTTTGTATTAAAATTGATTACTTAGTATTCTATCAACACATAACTTGTTGAATGAAAGCGCCGTATAGTGACGATTTTAGCTTGTTGTAAGAAGAAGTTATACTGCCCCGATCTCTCATTGCGGCAATTGTGGGTATCCTTTGAAAATTTTTTGTCTCATATATCGATGTTACAAACAGTAGGTTTCTCAATAAGTAAGTCTCTTAATATTAGAAAGCATAGAGGTAATTCACAAAAAAGGCGAATGCGCGGGTTTGAAACGATTTATTCCCTACATAATATATTTTTTCTACAATCGCCTCAATAGTAGGCTTTTGCGCTTTCAATTCTCAACGCCAAGTACGCCATTTCTGATGATGACATAATTGTCATCCATTGCCGCTTTAAAGCGGCAATAGTGTCAATTCCCGCTCGCTTCTTTATTATAGATTCCTTACCAGGCGCTTGTCAGTCAAAAATGACACATGAGAAATGTAGCTAACAAAAAAAACTTGTATTAAGCTGAACACACACACACACTGTATTACAAGAACAAGAACACACTGTATTAAGCGATTGTAGAAAAAATGTTGTATGTATTACGAGCACAAACTGCCATTGCCGCTTTTGAAAGAATACCGCGCGACGCGAAGCGGATTTCTTTCGCAAGCGGCAATGCCGTACTTTGCGCTCTTAACACACAAATAACTAATATAAATTATATAGTATTATGTTGCAGTTTTAATGAACGCTGAGTTTTGTATACACGTCCACATAGATATTAGACATACTTCGTTAATATTGCTTCATAGAACAAAATTCTAAAGAGCTATTCATATTTTTTGCTATTCGAGACTTGCTGACGTCTGCACAGACTCTTGCTGCACCATCTTATTGTGTTTCATCGAGTAGGTATTTATGATAGGTAATAACTATCAAAAAATTCTCAAAATAAAAATGAAAAGCTGTCAAACTCAAAGTGGGACTTGCATATAAGATTATATGTGTAGACCGTGAGGAGAAGAGAATTATCCCACATAAAACACAAAAAAATAGTGGGGGTGCTCAAGTAGCTGATGTCTACCATTTGCCAAATAAGAGAGGCCTGAATTAGTTTTATATATGTATATAAGTATAACCAAGTGTGTTTGCAATACTTATTACTTTATACTATTATAACATTAGTATACTCTTCGCTGCGAACGTCTAAGAGTATTATTAAATTTTTGATTGGGAAAAACTAAAATCGCCAATTTTCGTCGGATATCATTTTTTTACTACTGTTTCTACCATTGCGTTCATCATCAAATCCACTGTTAAAACGAACTGGTGCCATTGGCCGGCGGTACCAATATGTGGTAGATATCTTGATTTGATTATTATTAAAAAAACTTTCTTTAAATTAGAGTTTTCATACCGCATGTTCCTGCTATTGGAGCATGCGCCAGGGTATGACAGCAATAAGTTGATTGTTGAAAGTTGTGGGACCTGGACTGAAAAAGATTGTATAAATTTATGCCGTCGCGACGTTCCGTTATTACACAGGGTTTTTCACGAAAAATTGCTCATTAAACATATCTCATAAACGGATTAAAATTGCATCTTGAAAATTTAGTCTACCATTTTCAGTTATACCGGAAATTCACACCAACTTTTATATTTTAAATAAACTAAGTATTATTAAAAAAGTAGAACAGTAACAGATTTTTTTTTAAATTTATATCTAATTTTTAGACATTCAGAAACAGATAAGGAACAATAACAGGACAGAGAGAAGCAGCAAGGTGTAAAAACACTTAAATATAGGTTACATAGCTTAATATTTAAAGTAGTTTTAAGTTTTGTTAGCTTTTAGATATACCAACTATTTAAAATTAGTAGCAACTACTTAATATAGTGCGTTTCTGCAAGATGTGTTGATTATTTGAGTAAAACTAAAAAATCGTTCAAACAGGAGCCGAGGACAGGAGAATAATAATTGTGATGTATTTCGGAAAATCTGTTATATTTATAATCATCCAACATGCTCATGCCACAGGTATTTCAAAACTTCTAACACGGATTAAGTTTTGACAGCAGAAAGATGTACTCGCCATTGATGTCAGACGAAAACGTCAGACGTTTCATCTTTAAAATCAAAAAAAGGGTCATCTTCTTGAATATTTTAATATTTTCTAGAGTTTGAATGACATATATTATCTCCTCTACTGCTGCAATTACCCAATATCCAAATAAGGCATGTGCTGATTGGTACGCCAAAAATCGTAAATAAAATCTGGAAAATGCAATTAGTAAAACAATACCTAAACCCCACTTTTCACAACATTGCATCATTATATAAAGTCACTAATAATATAAACTACAGCAATTCATTTTAGTCCCCAGTGTACCGTCGTTTTTTTATTCTACTACACTGCAAAAATTGCAGAGTACGGGATGGGCGCTTTTCCACACGCGCAGCACTTAAACCTGTCGTTCTTGCGCGGTTACGATTTTTTATTACAAAACTTTTATTACTTTAAAATTTTAATTGAAGGATTTTTGTATCCGAAAAAAAAAGTGCGCGCGATTGTCGAGTCCGACATCTGCAACATGTCACTGTTTAACTTCAAAATGTTCCATTGGCATTGACGTTCACCGAATAATTGCTCAACGTTGGCAAGGGAAAAATTCAATTGCATGAAAATACACAATGCATCCGACTTCGAGACAAATCATGCAATATGGTGGCTACCAAAGATGCTTTGATTTACAGTATATTTCCAGATTTACAAACTAATTACACTAATCATGCGTGGCTACGAGAGCGAGCTATTTTAAAACGACACAATTAATTTTAAACTACAACAGTCATTGCCTGGCCATAAAATATCATTCAAATCGATCAGCACTGTTGTCGATCCTGAGGATGATGTCAGCTATCCTGTTGAATTCTTGAATTCACTGGATTTTCCTGGAATGCCACCATATAACTAGCGATTGAAGATTGGTTCACCAATCATTTTGCTTGGAAATTTGAATGCCCTGAAGTTATGCAGTGGCAGATGTATCATAAAAAAATGCATGGGTAATGTTCAAGCTACCTTTTAAACGGCTTTTTTAAAGTTTCGAGGTGAAGTTGTTCTTCCACATATCACAATGATCCCTTCAGACTCGCCCATTCTATTCAAACGTTTGCAATTTCCAATTCGCTTGGCATTCGCAGTGACTATTAATAAGTCACAAGGTCGAACCATGTCAATTTGTGGGTTAGATCTAGAAAATCCGTGCTTCTCGCATGGTTAATTATATGTAGTGTGTTCGAGGGTTGGCATGGGTTGGTTAATTTATACCCATCAGGAATTAACTAAAAACATTGTTCAAATCGCATTAAGATAAAAAAAACCAAATTTTATTACTGTTAATATTGAGATTAAGATTTTTTTCCCATTATTTAGGACAGCTTTAAGTTTGTACTATACAGATACACTCACACGAAATTGATAGGTCGAGTTGTGATAACTGTACTCGTAGTAGCGACAGGTATTTTAAAAACTATTTTTTTATACATATTTTTTCATCAAAACGGTCCAAAAAATTTATAGTTTAGGTATTTTACTTTTTTTTATAATTTATGGATTTACAACGTTTGAACAGGACGTCTGTCGGGTCCGCTAGTATACTTGTATAATTATTGTCATTAACTGTCATTTTTAGTATCTCAAGTTAGCCTACTTTCTATAGATAATGTGTCCCCTTTCTTGAGGTAATTTAAAATCGATTGATGATTCCATACCATATTATATTTCGGATAATTAAGTTTGTATTTGCAAACACATCCGATCTTTAAATTTTAATTTAATTTAACTTATCTTAATCATGATATTTATAACGTTATACCAAAACCAAACCAAGAATTACCTTACCAGACCACAAAATCTCATAATCTGGAAGACAAATTGCAGAATTAATATTACAAGGTAATTGATTACATGGATTTACAAAGAGTTGAAGTCTAGCTATTTTTTTAACTTAAATCTTATATATTTCTTATACATTACATGCACTAAATGGTGCTTAGAATCATTCAATCTAAGCCGATACGAGACGCAAATGCTGCCAGCATAATAATGGCATGTCGTCCTCTTTTCCGCTCATATTTCTGACTTTTGGGATAATCACTGGTTAGAATAAGTCTAATTTAATGAGCCTCGTCAAGAGTCAAGAATCTTTGTTAACCGGTTCATAGTTAATTTAAGGTAATAATATTGTATTACAAAATACTGCATAACTATATTAATTTCAAATAATACAAACAAATTACTCACTAGCATAAGAAATATCTCATTTATATTCCTTTCTAATCAATTTTCGGAATCTAATCAAATTAGTTTTCTATATTAACCTAATTAACAATAAGTATTTCAGTATAAAAGAAGTTAACTTCTTAAAATATGATTTTTGTTCAATGGTATATAGACAACAAAGGTACCAGTTTGTACAGCGTGTTGCGTGTAAAATGACTGCGATTAGGTAAGACTACAAATGATGGTTGATTTATAGTTATTGATCAGTATTGCTATATATAAGTGCAATTAGACAAAAATTACCCCTGACCAGAACAAAATTTTTAACAAGCTGAAAATGTCTGGAAATGTTTAGAATAATGCCCTAATTGATATACGAAATTTCACAAAAAGTCCGAGTTGGGGAAAAGTCGCCAGCGTGAAAAAACCGACGCCATCTTTAATTTTTCAGGTTTTAGCTATATCTTTTGCGCTAATCGCCCTATCGAGATCTCTCAAGTGTCACATAAACCGGTTTAATATCTACGTACTTGACGTTTAAGTTTAAGAAGAAATTTTTACGTACTTGAAGTTTGAGATTGGAGAAGGCAGCAAGACCACCAGCTCTTTTTTATGCAAGTCTTCTGAGAAAAGGTACAAGTAGCGCTAATCACTGTCTTGTATAATGTCCCTGTCTTGTACAATGTCTTGTACACTTCTTGTACACTTGTATACTCTGTCTTGTACACTGTCTTGTGCAATGTCCTTGTGAGCAAGCTTTCCCATCGAATCCGGTATTCACGGTCCATGGAGGTTTATTTCTTCATCTAATTATTTGTATGCGTAATTATTTGTTAGCAGTATGTCAACTACATTGAAAATTATTGACATGAAAACTACCGTGGTGCTCGACGGTTATGGAAACGCGACAACCAAAGATGCAAAGCACGCCAGAAGATCTGGTAAGGTGGCGGCCGACGCAACGCAGTGATTGTGGACGCCACTGCAACTTCAGTACCGCAGAAATCAACGGTATAAAAGCAGAATACAATGATGACGCTGATACGCTGATTATATTAACAGCAGCCGAAACTTCTAGGACATCAGGAATTACTGCTCGTAAATAAAAAAATACTGATAGTAGATAAAGACATGGATCTGCTGGTCCTTATTGCTTCTATTGCTGACATTCACGGTGATTTGCATGTTTATTCCAGAAAAAACGACAGAACCACCAAGATATTCAAGTAAGCGAAACGTCAGTTTGGTCTCGCACCTTTGCTCACATCCTTTATTTTCTTCTATACTGCCACTGGTTGTGATACCCCATTTCCCCCTATCGGAAGGGGAAAACTTGTGTCTTATGTCTTCAATAAACTTATGTCTTCAATAAGCCAGATGCTTCACATGAAGAAATAACTACGACAGGAGAGGACTTTCTTCTTTCATTATATGGTTGCCCTATCCAGTAGCACATTAGATATGGAAATTATAGATTGTACATATACAAACAGAGCGTAGCTAAGCAGTCGCTCAAATCGCAGTTTGATTTAGCAAGCCTTCCACCAACATCATACACAGCGGATCCACACTGATTTATAGTCTATAACTAGGTAGGAAGGAGTCCGATTTCTAGTGCCTCTTTTTGACAAATGCTAATTTTTGGTAAATTAGCATGCCTGGTCTGTGTAATTTAATGCCATATTTATTGTTTCAGGTCCAAGCCTGAAAAGAAAACCGTTTACAAGCAACGATGTGGGCTGAGCGTTCAAAATGGACGCTAAATTCCAATCCCTTGCGAGGCTGATGCGGAGGCTCTGGCGGGTATTTTGAAGACAATCTTTTGCAACCGCGTTTGCCTACAAAGTGGCGTCAGCTGCACCGCAATGGGTGGTTTTTACGCTAGTCACGCGTATATTAATCCACCATAGGACATGGATGAAGATTACACCAAAGATATTGCTTAATACAAAGGTTTTTGATTGCGAAATATACATGCGACAATTACCAACAAATTGGATTTATTACCCTTACCTCACTGTTGTCGTTTTGTTTCTGACCTCAAGGAGCAGCTGCTAAACCGATGCCGTCGAGAAGACTTGATCTTTCTCAAACTTCGACATAAATGTTAAGTGTCGGTATATAAATTAGATAACTTGTATTGGACGTTTGCGTTGTGAAACTTATCTTTAATGACGTTAGGTATATATAATTATAGTTTTAAATGAGAGTTATTTTCAGTTAAATAAATCAAAATTGCTGTATAAAAGAGCATAACTGATTTGATTTATACTTCCTCAATTCTCCAGTCGAAACCATTTCATTTGAAACTTCAAAAGATATAGCCAAAACCCGAAAAATTCAAGATGGTGGCGGTATTTTCACGATGCAGGCTTTTCCCCAACTTGAACTTTTTGAGAACTTTCGGATATCAATAAGGGCATTTTCTGAACTTTTTTGCAGCTTGTGGATATTTTCTCCAGGTCAAAACTCAATTGCACTATCCCAAGACATGTTCAAGCATTAACTAATATTTTTTCGAGTTAGTGCGTGAGTTAGGGATAAAAATAATCGATTTGATGTTCACTACCCCCCCCCCCAACTTCCTGAAAAATCGGGTCACTATCAATGTTTAAATATCTGCCTACAAGCTACAAGACATAATTGCGGAGCTACTTGTATTTGCTTAATTATTTGTACAGAAAGCAGTTTGTTTCTTATAATGTTCTACAATTTAAGTTAAGTTAGAGTTTTAAGTGCTACTAATTCTAGATAATCCTTTTGTAAGAAAGTTATATACTAACGTTAAATACCTAGGTAAAACTACTGAGAAATATAATAACTGTCTCGAATAGCTCAATATCAAATAGGTTCTATTCTCACATTAATTTTTTATATAGCCTATAATTATTTACACTCAAGTATAATTTCAAATACCATCAGAAACTGTATTTAAGTCAAATTACAAAAAAATTAAATAATTATATGGAGTTGTGTTGAGCATGATTTTATATAACTGTGTTTAAACTTAAAGCTTCCTTAAAAATTAATTAGGTAAATACCTACCCACAATTTTAATAAAAGACAAATGAAATAAATAATATATCTGTAATTTGCTCTCGGTTTAATTATACGATTTTTTATATATAATTAATATGCTTTGTTTTCTCTCTAATGTGTACATAAATATCCGTTTACGGCTGTCTAATGCAATATAATTTTTTCACGGTATTGATAATTAATAGAACAAAAGAAAATGAAGAAACCGTGAAAAAATTATATTCATAATTTAATTCATAATTATACTGAACGTATTTATAAATTACGTTTTCTTCGGTAAAAACCATATGCTTGCATTATATATGAAACAATTCAACAACATATTACTAATAACAAAACCAGTGGCGCAGTTAACAATATAAAATATCAGATCGAGCCCAAAGCTGACCTACTTTAAATTTCTCGCAACGCCATTATGTACATTTGCTGTGTTATGTTGATATTATATATTGTATTCTTTATACCTCCGTGGTACTATTGAAATCTAGTATTTTGGTATATCTTCCGAAAATTTTCGATATTCTAACCTCGAATATATTTTTATTTAGGTATACGTTTTTATTACATATTATTTTCGTTCTATATCGATGGAATCATTTTGGTATTATCCACCCCCAAAATATTATTCCCTTTTTTTTGGCACTTTTTGCGCTACAAAATGTTGTCAGCAAACCGCAGAATCGGATTTAGTACCAGCAAACATATGGACTGGAAAAAATCAAAAATACCCCACAACTTTTCCGGTTTCTTACCACGATTCTTACCCACAATTTAACTGCATTATAGATAGTGGTGGAAGTAGGGTATGTGTTATTATTTGTTACTATAGTGTTTTCGTTTAATATACAAACAAGAGCAAAAAATTGTGCGGCATTTTACAAAGAAAACCCGTACCAACAGAAGCGGTACTACAGAAGCGGTAAATCCCATCACTATGCAATACAAAAGAATATTTAGTGTAAAATTGTATACCGCTACAACTTCTTGTGAATAGAACTAGGGTCTGCAGTCCGCGGCTTACCGTATTGGTCGCTATCCCGCTTCAAATCAAATAAATCCCATTTCCCTTCTTGCTCACTTAGAAGACACCTGCCTGACCAAGCCGGCGATTTATGGCTTTACCGCTGGCTTTACTGCTCAGTGGCGTATCATCCTGCGCAACCAAGGTGAAGTGACTTCAAAAGATGTCTTATTATGTCATATTTATATATATATGTGCAAAACTTTAGGCCAAAAAATTATTTAGTTTTGAATGTATATAAAATATGTATTGAACAAATTTTGTATGCCGCGTGTACAACTTATTGCTCAATTTATCCAATAACAATTTAAAATAAAAGAAAGAAATTAGGATAATTGCGCGCACCACTGAGCACCGCATTCCATTAGTTTGCATATTAAACGAAAGCACTATAGTAATTTTTTATAATCATAAAGCAATTATTGCTTTTAGAACAATATTGAACTAATATTGAACTAATATGTGGCTAATTTGGCTGTGAATTGAGTAAGGGCGCCAGTTTGAGCGTGAGGCAAATTGTAAGACGAATTAAAATCTCAAGTTCGGTCATAAGTATTAATAAAATATTTGCATTTTAAATTTTTAAAATAAATTTTCACGTCTTTTTGAACACCCGATAAAACCATTCTAACCCCAATGTTGCCTTAGATTTAAAATTCTAGATTTAAAATATGAAAAACTTCGTATTTATGCTTTTATCGAATCTGTATAACCTGCTTAATAAAATCATTTGAATTGTAAGATAGAGGAAGATGGAGATACCATATCAGTAAATACACACTTCGTTTTCAAGAGAACGAGCTGTAAATTTTATCTAGCCTGAACACTAAGCAACATCAGGGTGTTCGGCGCATGGACCGACAATATTTTTTGGGAAATAAGTAGGGTCAGTACAAACATTTAACCCTTGGGAAGCAGCTTTGCTCTAACTATAATAATTACGAAGATTCGAGAGTTAGTAAATGTATGAAAAATCTCAATTTCAAAACTAATTAAAAAAAAATAAAACATTTCAGAGCTTATCTTTATTTTAAAAACTTCTCTAGTTCGTTCTCTTTTTAACGATATGATATATATTTACAGTTCCGTGAATTAGTAGTCAAAATTGAAGATAATATCTAGTAGTGGTCAAATTTTAAAATAAAAGATTTTTTTTGCTTTGTTTTTTTTATTATTCTATCGTAGCAGCTGTTAAAATTGAAACCCTACACTTCGAATTCAGGCACAATATCTTCTTCTTATTTCTACAGTCGGTGTTCGTAGTAAAATATCGTGTCTAATTGTATCAAATGCGGCATTAATCCTTTCAAATAAAATTTCCCTGGTTAGCACCTCTGTGGCGTACACCAAATCATTTAGCACGTCCCCAAACATAAAATATAGGTGTCAAGTCTGGCAACCTTGCCGGCCGGGGAAAGGGGCCCATTTTGCCAATCCAAGAGTTTGGAAACGCGTAGTCCAAATGCTCTCGCACCATTCTTCGGTAATGTGCCGGACAGCCGTCATTTTGAAAGACGAATGGCACATCCTCTTCAAAAATAAGCAATTTGGCCAGTAATTCCGGAAAGTCATTGGTCAAAAAGTCGAAATAAACCGGTTAGATGTTGTGGTAAATAATGAGGTCCAATAGGGTGTCCTATTGTACCAGCCCATACATTGACGATAAATTTTCTTTGGAATGAACTCGCCTTTTTCTCGTCAGGATTTTGACCTGTTCTTTACCCTCGTGGTTGAAGTTCGGCTCGTCATGTGGACTGACGAGTGAAAACCTTTGTCAAAAATTGACCTTCGTCCACATCCGTATACAGTAGAAATTGGCAGAACTGCAATCGTGTGGCGTCAACTCCTTCATTTACACCTTAAACAAATAACTAAATCAGTTAGGTTGTAAATTAATTGCAGACAGGGAGTTATATTTGTTACTGACAGAAAAAGTGATCAATGAAAAGTGTGGACCTCCAAATATATAGAAATTTCTTTTTAAAAGTGTTTTTGACACTTACTTAAATTGCATAGTTAATTACCTTGAACATGTGTGTAATGAAAAGTATGTCTTTCATTTGCCCAAAGAACAGACCGGACTTTCCAAATTTTCAAATTGAATCTCAGAGCAATAATTCTTACGCCTCTTACGCCTGTTGTGGGATCTTCATCAAAAGAATACCTGAAGTATTCTGTCATCCACTATCTCTCATGATGTCTCACATCATGTTTCGTGATGGGGAAAACGATGGTGATAGATCACCATAATTTTCTTGATAAATCCTTTCCGCGGCACGCAAGTCGCAATTGGCGGTACCAAAAAAAATTTTTATTTTAGTAAATAGTATCTCCAATTTTGACTACAAATTCACGGAACTGTAAATATATATCATATCGTTAAAAAGAGAACGAACTAGAGAAGTTTCTAAAATAAAGATAAGCTTTGAAAAGCTTTTATTTTTTTAAAATTAATTAAGAAATTGAACTTTTTTCATACATTTACTAACTCTCGAAAATTTTAAAGCTTAAAGTTCCTTTTCTAATCCCATTTTTACAAATATTTTTTAGAATGAACAACAGTATATTATAGAGAATAATAAAAGTCATTTTTTTACTATTTATTTGAACCACAAACAAAAAAGTTGATTTTTGATTATTTTTTAAATACGAAATTTTGTGAAATTTTCGTTTTCAGTACAATCACGGAACTGTAAACATGTAGCTACCGATGAAAAGAGAACGGACTAGAGAAGTTTTTAAAATAAAGATAAGTTTTGAAAAGCTTTTATTTTTTTTAAATTAATTAGGAAATTGAACTTTTTTCATACATTTACTAACTCTCGAAAATTTGAAAGCTTAAAGTTCCTTTTCTGATCCCATTTTTACAAATATTTTTAGAATGAACAATAGTATATTATAGATAATAATAAAAGTCTATTTAAAAAGTAAATTTTTTTACTATTTATTTGCACCACAAAAAAAAAGTTGATTTTTGATTATTTTTTAAATACGAAATTTTGTGAAATTTTCGTTTTCAGAAAAAAAATATCTTCATAACCATTATAGTTAAAGCAAAACTTCCGAAAGGTTAAATATTTGTTGATACTCGTAAAAATATCGTGATCTGTTACCTACCCAAGAAAAAACTAAAAAGTTGAGTCTATTTGGACAGTAAAAGGCAATATTCTCAGCAATCTTAAACCCGCCATCTGGGTTATTTGATCCGATAAAAAATGGGAGCCCTCGTTTTGCTACCACTAAATCCTCCAGATATAAATTTCTAATCATACTTTAAAACGCAGTCAATAGTTTAATATTTGTTAGTCTAGTCAACAAGTGCCATTTTCGTGAATTTCTCTTAGCCTGTACCGAAAACTATAATTTAGGGCTTATTCGATTGGGAATAACATCTAGAAACTTTTTGAAAAAATTGAAGTGGGGTTGGTAAAACAGTTATAAACAAGTTATAAAAAATTTTGTAAAAAAGGGGTTCTTTTAAAAAAAATTGCAAATAGCTCAAAAACTGTTCGAGATATCGGAAATTGAAAAAAAGATCCTTAGAGAGTAGGTAATGTCCTAAAAAAATATAAATAAAAAATTATAAATATAGGTGGTAGAAGTAATATTTATAATTTTAAATTTGAGGTATAATAGGGCTAACGCGGGTTAAAACTTTAACAATAAAAATTATTTAAACCCATTAAATATAAATATTAAGAAACAAAAAAATTCACTTACCTTTAGGATACCCGAATAAATGATAATTCATTGAAAAAATTTTCTTACCGGCCCACTTAAAATTTTTCCCACGAAAAAAAATTTCAAAAAGTTTCTAGGTGTCATTTCGAATCGAATGAGCCCTAAATCATAATTTTTGAAACATACTAGGAGAAATTCACCAAAATGGTACTCAGCGGACAGTCAGCGGAACATTTTTTACTTGGCGACACACTAATAACATACCTACTCCTTATAAATTCGCGACACCCTTACATATTTAGGTACACGTAAAATTTTGGCAGTTGTAGGTAAGTAGGTACAGATGCATATATTAATCATTAACGTATTAACAAATTTTTTTGCGTGATAACATAACACACAAATACATATACTTTGTCATAAAGTAAAAAAAATAAATAGGAACCTCAAATTAGTGTGTAATTTGACCCTGGTGACTTTTGCAAAGTTTATCTATGCGAGGACGAATTGTAGACAGACACACTCTCATCTCGCTATCCACATCAAGTAGTCGAGAATGGTATCCAGATTTAATATTTTTCATTGCAGAAAATACAGATTCACACACACGTACGATGTCGAAAAGGGCGGTAAAAGGGATACTGCTTTCTTTGCTAATGAGGGGCATTTATCTTTAACTGAAATCCAGAAAATATCTGGAGCCAAGAACAAGAAATCCGTTAATCGGATCGCGTCGTTGTACGTCACCAAAGGAACGAGACACAAAATCCCTCGTTTCGCGCAACTATTGTTGACGCAATTTAAATGACAAGAATTGAGAAGAGAAAACTACGGATTGGTATGATTGGTGTAGTGGTGGAATAGCAAAAGTCGTAAGCGAAATTTGACATCAATATGTTGCGACACGGTGGTTGAGAACCACGGGACTAGACTATGTGTCTAATTTATTTGTTTTACAAACAAATAAATTTGTTTCCATATAAAAACCTTGGCATATGAGCATATGAAAATATATGAGACATTAGCAGTATAATATTTAACCAAATTAAAAATCTATGAAAAGCCTAGGTGAATATGCTCTCTGCATGACACAAATCATATATCAGCACTAGCACTAGCACTAATTTTGATCGAACAAATTAAATGTTTTCTTCACTTATTTTTAAAGTAAATGTTACCAGTCCTAGGTCAGTTCCATAAAAAGTCTTGCAAACAAACCGTTGACTGAAAAATATATTTTTCACCCAACGACTAAACTTAAATATTTGCGGCTGCTATTTACGTTCAAGCTGTAGAAAAGGGCTATTGGTCCTGATAAAAATGTATGTGAACGATGGAATGCTGTCGGGCTGCGCGATTGGAATAGATGCATTTTTCTGCATGAATCTAATTTAGAACGATTATAATGCACTTAGTTATTTAATTTGTCGGGTATGTATTTTAAGTGTGTAACCTTTTTTGATTTTTTTCATGATTCTGAAAATATATTCATATACAGGGTTTTCCATTCAAAAGTCAAGTATTGATGTCGCTTTACCTACAGCTTAGCCGGATATACTAATGAAAAATAAAATGTGGAATTCTGCATGTAATGTTATAACATAACATCAATTCTTGACATCAATTCTTGACTTTTCAAAGGAGCATCCTGTATATGAATAAATTTTCAGATTCAGGGAAAAAATCAGAAAAGGTTACACACTTAACATACATATGCGGATATACCTATATACCTGTACATACCTATATACATATCATACCTATATACCTGCATATATGTTTAAGATATGTATACATAATTTTTTTAGTACATCTTTTTGTAAAATTTTCAGGCTAATGAAATGGAGGTAAAAGATGCCTGGAAATGGTGAAAAAAAAATGGAGGTATGCTACATTAATCTTCAGTCTCTCATTTTTTCTCAACCGGATTGCGTTTTATTTTCTTTTCTGACTAAAAATATCATCCATAGTTATGATAATAAATGCCTCAAATGAAATGTAGGTACGCACAGCAGCATACGATCCGCGGCAAAGATGACCAACTGCATAGATATAAAAATTATTACCTTGAATATCACCCATGATTTAATTTTGAAAAATAATTAAGAAATTTATTCTGAATCTAACCTTAATGAACGAACACATGGTATAAAAAACATAGTGCACTCTTTTATTATACTAACCTTTGAGGAGGTCTCCCCTTTGAAGAGCTGCTTTCCACAACAAAAAAAAAATGCGGCATAAATTCATCACCGTTTCCAGAGACGTAAAATTGCTTACATAAATAAAAATTCACGTCTCTTCTACAACAATTTTAACAGACGAAAATTAATAACTTTCTTGACGCTTCAATTTTTATCTGCACACATTTTCATTTACCCCTAATCAGAGAGAGAAATTAAGTTGCGCATTTTTAAAGTACGGACCGAAATTTGATAAGATCCCTGATAAGAGATGCATGGTTTGATACTTGAGAACTCTTTTTTTATTAATATTGTCAGATTCTGTGGTTATATACCGGGCACCTTCACCACAGCATGCAGTTTTAAGATGAAGGTGATTTAGATGATAACTGTGCTTTCGTTTGATATGTAAAATAATGGAATGCGGTGTTCAGTGGCACTCGCAATTATTCTAATATAGGAAATAAAATAAAAAACAATAATGTTAACTCAATTTAATTTATAATATATCAAAAAGTGAATGTGGTTTTGTAAATGACGATCTTTTAACCTTCGAATCCAAGAAAACAAGGAATTCTGAACAAATTACAACCTGGATCTGTTATAGTGATAAATAATGCTTCTTATCATTGTCGTAGAACAGAACAACTGCCCACAAATGCATGGCGGAAAGGGCAAATTAAAGACTGGCTAGAAGAAAAAAACATTGAACACGATGATTCACTACTTAAAGCTGAATTGTTGACACTGACAAGGCAACATTTTCCAGCTTTCAAGAAGTATGTAGTGGATGCCATTTCATCCACAAAGCAAGAGGAATAGAGGTAATTCATTTGATTGCCTCCATATCACTGCACAATGAACCCAATTGAGCTTATTTGGGCGCAAATAAAAGGAACAGTTGCTAGAGAAAATACAATATTTAAGTTAGCTTATGTGAAAAAACGTCTCAATGGTGCAATCAAAGAAGTAATGCGTCCAAACTGGATAAAATGTATAGACCATGTGAAGAAGATGGAATCAAGAAAGTGGGATCTCGATATTATGATGGACATTTCGGATACTCCCGTTAAACCAGTCATAATAAATGTAAATGAAGACAGTAGTGAAAGTGGCTTATTTTCAGATAGTGAATAGTGATATGAATTTCTGATGTGAGTTTTGTGAAGAGTGATACTAATAGGTGACAGTGAAAATACAAATGTGAGTGCAACTATATCTGCAAATAATAATATATCCCGCAAATTGGTGAGTTAATTTGTTATACATTTTACTAACAGTCTTACCTATACTAATAATAAGTAACCTAACCACGTTCTATTCTGGCAAGGGGCGCTCTTACCTCCCGGTTGTTCTTGCTGGGTAATAGCAATTTTATTTCTATCTTTTATTTTAAATTGTTTTTGGCTAAATTGAGCACTAAGTTATACCTACAAGTAGCATGCAAAATGTTTTCAATATATTTTAAATACATTCAAAACTAAATATTTTTTGGCTTAAAGTTTTGCACATATATGAATATGAAATAATAAGACGTATTTTGAAGTCACTTCTCCTTACTTGCGCATAATGATACGCCACTGAGCAGTAAAGCCAGTAAATCGCCGGCTTGTTAATGCAGGTGTCTTCTAAGTGAGCGAGAAGGGAAATGGGATTTATATGAACTGAAGAGGGATAGCGACCGATATGGTAAGCCGCGGACTGGAGACCCTAGTTCTATTCACAAGAAATTGTGGCGGTATACAATTTTACACTAAATATCCTTTTGTATTGCTTAGTGATGTGATTTACCGCTTCTGTAGTAATTGGTATAGGTATTCTTTGTAAAATTCCGCACAATTTTTTGCTCTAATTTGTATATCAAACGAAAACACTAGTACATTGTAGCTACTCAAATAAGATTTACAGGGATAATTCAATGTATTTTCCCTTTGAGTAGTGGTTTCCTGTAAATCCCATATTGCATACATGGTACATGGGTAGATATTAATAGGAGGAGGCTAAACTATCTATTTCTGTTCTCACCTACTGAATTTGCATCATGCTATGCTGGAGGGAGTTCTATTCGTTTTTCCTTTTTTGTAATTTTTTTGTCTACAGTAAAAAGATAAAAATATAAAACAAAAACAAAAACGAAATCAAAAGCCAATATTTTTGTACCATTTCTCAAACAACATAAACTTTCCTTTACCGACATTTTTTGTCTACGTACGTTTTGTCTGTACGTGTACGTTCTACAAACGTATTCTTTAATTAACCTAAAACCATCGTTGTATATTTTCAATTAAGTAGGAGCATCGTGACTGTCCCTAGACAAGTTTTGTGAATGCCTCTTGAATCAGAGAATTCCGAAATAATTAATAGTTATACTTAATATTTACCCGTAAAAATGTGACAAACTGTGAGCAGACGAGAAAATATCATTTATGTTCTATTAGAACGCGAAGCACTGAAGATGCCATCTCTTAAGAATGGAGAAACGTCTGCGAAAATGCATCGACCACGGCAAAACAACCCAGAAGCTCTACATAAACTAATGCGAACTATTGTAACTAACTAGAATTTTAGAATGTGAAAAGCTTTATACAACATATTGAATACAATAACATTATATACTTCTAGTTAATTAGACGTTGGCTAAATTACCTTAACCGAGCAATGAAAAACCGGCCCTAAGTGCTACAATTTCAACAATAATGTATTAATGGCGAATTGAAATACAACTGGTATTAACTGGAAGCATGGTGCACAGCTATGTAACTCGTGTTGCATACATTTCGAGACATATTAGTTTACAGCTCGAACTATGTTGTATCAATATACCATAAGTATTATCAATTTTAAGTTACAACTACGAACAAATATGTAAGGATATATCGTAAAGACTAATTTATGCCGAAATCTCAATAACCTAACTATAATAATATAAACTAGAACAAGAAATTTTTTGAGTGAGTTGAGTCTAATCAATATTTAAGTAAGTAAGAATTTACTTAAAACTTAATACTCAGTTTTAGTTTGTTATTTCAGGAGGAGTACAAGACATATTATTATCAATGTCTGTATCCGTAGTGCTATATCACATTTTTAACTAAAAAATAAACTGTTAACAAGAATATGAAGTTTTATAGTAATTTTTACTTCTTTTATGAAGCCTTCAAGAAATTTAATAGATAATTTTGTACCTATCTACTTAGATTTTGACGAGATTTGTCAAACTATAATCTAGTAGAATCTAGTAGATTTTATAGATGAATTATTAAGAAAAAAATTATTACCCTTTAAATAGTAGAAACACAAACTTTGCACTTCGCAAACACGAATTTGCAGCAAAATTATTTTACACCATAAAACATCTGAAAAGTTGTTTATATGGAATGATACAGAATAAAGGAGTTTATTAATTCGTTTTATGTACTTTTGTATTCTTTCAACATATTATTTAAACATACATTTGTAAAAACTGTTATTTGTTTTCTTTTGCAACTGTAGTAATCTAATTATTTTCATAGGTAAGAAAATCAATAAGGATTATCCTATTTTTGCAATATTTATTTCCAAAAATAAGTTCTATAATGGGCGACAGTGAACATAAAAAGCCAATTTTAGGTTTAAATAGTTACTTTATTTTCTCACTTAGATACTACCACAAATAGTAGATGTGTGAGTGAAACGTTTAGTTTTATACAGTTTCCAGATAGCATAAAATAATTCTTGTATTATACCCTTAATAAAACATTTGGAGTATTAAATTATTCCGAGAATAATCTAGAAATGCATTGGTTATTACTGGGATATTCCTAGAATCAGAAAGGTTCACTCCTTTAAAAATACCTAGAATATTCTCGAGGAATATTCTGCAATATTGCAGAATAATGAAAGAATATTCAGAGGATATTAAAACTATCCTATAAATATTGCTGGAATAATTCCAGATGTGCAATAGAATATTCTACAATAACCAATGAATAATATTAGGTATTTCATAAATATTCTATACAACAAAATATATAGGTTGTTTTGGTGATATGATGGTATCATTTAATGAGTGTATAATTCAATTCAATTCAAGTGTAGTGTATTTAATTTATAATTAATTATTAAGAGTGCCGTCAACCGGAGCTATTATTATCGATTTTGAGAGTTTAATAACTTAAAATAAAACTGGTAATGTGATTTATACAAATACTGCACTAGGTCAATTATCCCAAGGAACCAGTTTACGTCATTAAAACTTACAGATTTCAACCAAAAAATAGGAAAAAAAATAAAATATGCCTATTCCAAGTTACCCCACGTTAGTGGCTACCAAGAACACCCTATAAAAATATATTATGTTTGCATATAAACATCTCTAAGGGGTACTTAGAATACAAAAAATATTTTTTTATCATATTACTTAAAAATAATTAAAAGTTTGTACTTTAAAACACAACAATACTGATTTATTTCATATATACAAATAAAATAACAAACGTAGCCATATTTACAACAAAATACAAAAAACAAACAATTAATTCTACAACACAAAATATAGCTATTTCTTTTAAAAGCCTTAAACTTATTATCTTAAATTCAGTCCTCTACATAAAAATCATAAAAACTATTTTTTCCAAATATCCAAATATAACTTTCAAATAAAGATATCATCACCTTCGTAGGGGTACCCCAACGAATTCTTAGTAAGAATTCGTTGGGTTGCCCCAATCTGACACAATAATTATAACTTCTACAAGAGCAGCCCCTTATTCACGAACAGCCATCAGTATTCAAAAGTATTGGACGACATGACAATCACATATTTTTTTAATTAATTTTTCGGCTTAGCGTCCCTAAAAAAGGTAACCAATTTTGTTCAAATTTGAAAAAAAGAGATCATATTAAGATTATATTATATTATTATTATATTAGAATTATAAGAAATATATCTCCTTGATAAAATTACAAAAGGCAAATAAATAAGAGGTAAAAAAAATATGACCGAAGTTAATAAAAATCCGAGGAAAATATCAGCTATGATGGCGTACGGAAAGTAGTGTGTGGACGGTGCTAGAGTGTGATAGAAAGAGAAAGAGTGAAAGAGAGAGGAGATGCTTCAAAGGGAGAAGCTTCCCTGAATTATTTCCTTCAAAACAAAACAAAAATACGTGTGCAGCAAAGTACATGTGATAAAAGTGAATATTTGTTTCCCGATTCGTTGAGAGAGTGAGAGAGAGAGAGTTGTATTGTACATATTCCATCGAAATAATATATCGAATTAATAAGTTAATTATCGAATTAATATTTAATTCATTTCTTCTTATGACTTTTTGGTAATTGAACTGTCAAACATATGTTCGTGATTCTATGCTGCCTGTCATATGCTTTATCAAACTGTATCATGACGCGACCTTGAAAAATCACTATCATGCTACCAAAGAAGTATTCACTTCAATAAAACAGCTAAATATAATATGATATAATTACTTTTGAGTTTTATTTATTTATCCTATTCTTGGTAAGATCATCATACATTCGGATCATATCCGAAAGGTCAATCTAGATATATCCAGCAGTCTATGCCTAAGTAATATTGTTTATAAATTATATCAAAATTGCTTTCTGCTTTAGACCAGTTGTGGGAGATCGTTGCCCAAGTCAAAGCTACAATCGCTATCTCTGTTTCTATCTCTCCCTAATATCTGTCATATGCTTTATCTCACTTGCGAGACGAAAATGTTATAAACTGTGTCGTGACGCGACCTTGAAAAATCACTCTCATGAGACTATATCAAAATTATTTTCCGCTTTAGAACACTTGTGGGGATATTGTTGCACAACTATATCAAAATTGCTTTCCGCTTTAGAACACTTGTAGGGGATCGTTGCCCAAGTCAAAGTTACAATCGCTATCTCTGTTTCTATCTCTCCCTAATATCTGTCATATGCTTTATCTCACTTGCGAGACGAAAATGTTATAAACTGTGTCGTGACGCGACCTTGAAAAATCACTCTCATGAGGCCAAAGAAGTATACACTATAAAAAATTCAACCGCGCTCGAGAATTTCGAGGTGAGGATTTTTTGCAAGTTTGTGACCGCCCTACTCCCTTACGTTACGATCAAATCGTCAGATTATTGAGAAGCACACTTTTCAGCGTGTTATTAACCCAACGCACCCTAATCTGACGCGCTCGAGTATTTACAACTATCGATTTTTTTAAATAATTTGAACGCCTGCCCTACACACGCGGCCCTACAAAGAGAGCTTAGATATAGTGGAGATACTAAGCAGGGTGCAAGGTGTCCGCTTCTGCCGCGCTTGAGTAAATCCCAAAATACCCTGTTGGGCTCCCCTACTATAATTTTTGAACCTCCCATAGCCGCTATCCAACTAAAAGTAGTGAGAGTTAAAAAAGCGGCCTTTTCTTACCTTATTTGATAATTTTTTTAAAAGAATCACAAAAACGAATATTACAATTAAACAGGCTAATCACATACCCGGCCGTCTCAATAGCGTATGCGCGAATTTGCCGGACACCTTTCAGGAATTGAAATTAAATGAATTTGAAAGATGCCTAGTTTAGATCGCAAATCCTTCGATATGTTCGAAAGAAATTGTGAAATATTATAGATGTGTAACATAGCTGTTAATATATTTGAGTGTGTAATGTGATGATTTATTATTTTAAGTTTACTCGTACTTTATTTAAAAAAGGAATAGTTCATTAAAGCTAAATAGTGAGGTTATGTTTAACATTTTATTCTGCTAGGAATGTTATTCGGAATAAATCGAAAGATGTTATTATATTTTCTCATAGGTATTAGGTACCCAAGTATATTTTTGTGTAGGTGTAAAAGATATCAATATCGTGTACATTATCATATTCGCACGATAGCTTAGCGAGCTAAGACGTAGTGTGACAAATACGTGTAGTGTAAAGACCACCGTGTTAATGGGTTCGATCCCCAGCAGAACAGATAGCAATGTTGGTGGGTAATATATGGTCTGCATTTTTCTTCATTATGTAAACCCCCTTTCGGGGGCACAGCTTTTTACTCAACTGCTTTTAACGCTACCAAACAACTTTTTTAACGTTTATATAATTCTTTGGCTTTTAAACTATTTGTTTAATAATGTCATTATTATCATATGTATGTTATATACTTACACAAGTAGCTAAGATTATATGGATGGAATAGTAGCTAGAGTATAGTTAGGTATATGTTGGGATATATATATAGGTATTTATGGACGTTTATATAACCATTTTTATTACACATTAATAAAATTTTACAAGAGCAGAGTATTAAGTATATTTTTAACAGATACAGACAGAATAAACTACTAAATACAATGTTGACTTCAAACACGCTGATTGGAATAATCTTAATTCCATACATATATATCGAGAACGCAAAACAGAGTACAAGTTCTTCTAAAATAATTATGAAGCATCATGGTCCTTGTATAGTTCTTATCGACAACTAGAAAAATTACAACAACAAAATTGTAAAGAAAATGTAAGGAGCCACTGCGTTACAAATTCTAACTATTTGTCAATGGCTCTTGATGTCATGTACCTATTATATGAAACATAAGATTATGATGAGCACAGAGTTTTGTAATTTAGTTTTTAGTGTGGTTAGCGGGATGTGTTCTGGACGTTCTGGTATATCTATATGTATATCTGACAATATTTAGTTAATATATAAAAAAAGTAACTATCGACATATATAATTTTGAATCCTTTCTTTTTTGTATATAATATACAAAAAAGAAAGGATTCAAAACTAATAAATATAGGGATACAATAATGTTTACTGGGGTTTGCATCTCTTGAGCGGATAATACTGTTGCGTTTCCTTGATTCGATATTTGTTCTTTTATTTTAAAAAAAATGTTCACTGTAGTTAAATATGTTTCATAATCTAGTCTATTCAAAAAATTAAGACTTCTTGGTTTCCAGTTTTCCTGGCTTCTTTTCATTGGTTGTACTCGTTTCCTGGTTGTAAATTTTCTTTTCACTAACAAACTGTTGGATCTCTTCCTTACGGTGTTCTTTAATTTGTGATGGTTGTTCTGAAAGTTTTTCTACTACATCCTCTAAAACAGAATTAGTGCCTCCCGCCTGTTCATATGAACAAACTAAATGAATATGTTTGAGAAGGTAGTCGTCACAGCATATTGTTGACACTGACATTTATACCTATGAATACATATTTTACAACCCCTGCAGTACATAGTTCTACAATTTGCTTCACAAATTTCATTATAAGTAACAATATAAATATATCCTCACCTTTCGAAGACCTTCCCTGAAACTCTCCACACCGTACCTTTTTACATTACATTTTTATCCATTTTTTCTGCAATTTTATGTGCCTTAATAATGGCCTGGTCTTGATAAGGGTTTGAATTGGGTCATATTTAAAATCCGTACTTTTTAGTAACTCGCGTGGTAGACCTTAAAAATTATCACGCAGAATGATGGCAGCGACGATGATATACGATATACAGCGATAGACGATATACAGCGACGGTTATATGTTTTCTGTATTCTTCTATTTCGAATTAATGTCGCGATCGGCGCGCAACTCGCGCATGCGCTGTTGGAACGGCGTATGTGATTTAGCTTAAACGCTTAATTTTTACCACTCGCCGTAGATGCGTAGATGTCAGAAAATTATTTAATTCGGAATTCGGCACGTCACATTGTATCAAGTAGCCCCGCAGCAGTTCTAAATAGCCACGATTGATTGATTGGTATAATTTAATAAGCGTCTGCAAATTAACTAACTCATTTAATAGAGTTGTTTTGGTTTTGCCCATCTGTACTGCTACGGTGCGAATCTGTTGGAATATCTGTACTACTATGGGATGTACGTTTACGCTTTATATTATGAATTTTGAAATTACCCATTATACTTAAGTAAATTTTCAACAGCAACTTATTAAAATCCGCCCTCTGTTATGGGTGTATTGCATTACATGCAACATGTAAAATGGAGTATTCCATGATTAAAGGAAGTGAAGGAATATTATTAAGTAAACAAATATTACATGAATATTTACAGGAAATATTGCATGTATATGATAACTTTAATAAACTTAGAATATTCGCAGACATGTATATATTACTGCAATATTGCAGGGATATTTTAAAATGAATATTTATTTTAGAAGATTGAGAGATTAGTCCAAGAATGTTATGTGCTATCTGGGTTGTAACACAACTGTTGAACAAACGGGCTTAAATATATTTGCTTTTTGTTTTCAAATATATTTGCATTTTTGAGGAGCTCCTATCTCCCATGAGATTACTAGCAATCTGATTTTTGAGGGAGACTGAGGAAGGATTGTCCAGGAAGTACAAACACATTTCTGCTGCACTTTTGAAGTGTACCTACCATACTAGAATTCGTTTAAATGTGATAGTGACTCAGACAGCGTTTCAATGACGAAATACTGTGGATTGGTTTTAACTGCGAAAGGCGAAGACAGCGGATATGAATCACTAGGAATCATCAACGGTTAAATGAATTCGATATAGGTTATATCGTTACAGCTTCTCAATAAAGGCATATCGGCCAAAATCAATTACTTACTCATAATACTTTTTAATTTTCTTTTCTGGCGTTTTCTTTTTTCTCTTATAGGGTAACATTTTTGAACTGAAAAGAATATCAGGCACTAATATCAAATATCGAAACGAGGGAAATGTTGGATTTAGTCGGAACGAATACCTACCTTGTCCTATTATGGAAACAGATTGCCTTAAAATGCCTGCTTATAGCTTGCAAATGAATACTAGTTAGTGGAGTGGGTTCCAATGTCAGGTAAGAAACAATTATTCATTAGAAATATTAACCCCAAGAAGTGGATCAGACTCCACTATAAATTGTAACGCCCTGTCTCGTCATACGATTTTCATTTTCCAGAGTAACTTGGAAGACTTGGTTTCATTACGAAACAAGTCGTACACCGCTCTGAAGATCCTCAATGATGATGAAAGAACTTGTACAACGTCTAAGTGGTTCTTTTCCGTGTGTATGTCCAGATATAACACTGGTAAGTGTATCTTCCTTATTATTCGTCTATATGCTTATTTCTCTTTGCTATTCATATTTGTTTTGTGAAAAGTAATCTTGTGTTTGTAGCATTTCATTACATAAAGAAATAAGCAAATAGACGAATAATAACCTTATTATTCGTCTATTTGCTATATTATCAAAATATATATTATATATTTTGACAAACAGAGGCAAATGGATCCCGATTTTAAGAAGAAACTCAAACTAAGTAAGTTGAAGCTATTTAAGGTTACGTGGCCAAAAAAATTATTTAATTTGTAGAACGACGAGCCAAGAAAGCTGCTGCTTCATCCGGAAAACATACAACGACAGTCTTTCCTGATATGAAAGATCATAAAGCTGTGCAGAGATTTTTCCTACAAGAAATTCAACTAGGAGAAGAGTTACTGGCGGCAGGTGACCTTGAAAATGGAGTTGATCATTTAGGTAATGCTGTAGCGGTTTGTGGACAACCTAATGATCTTTTATTTATTTGTCTATGTAATGAAATGCTACAAACCCAAGATAACTTTTCACAAAACATATGAATAGCAAAGAATTTCAAACCTAATAAATATATCCAGGGTGAAAATTGGATTTTTTTCGAATTTTCCGAGAAACAATTAATACATAAGACCAACAAATGATTTTAGTTTTGACTAAGCAAGCAATTTCTGTATCACTCCCTCTTTGAATGCTTTAGAACTCTATTGTATATGTAATTCAATATTCTCCAGCATATAGTTGGGGGAAGTAGTTGTTTTTCAATAGGTTCAACAAGATTTTATGCATTTTAAAGTTTAACTAACATCTTCTGGATAACTGTATGCCTAATGCTTCTATATATAATATGTTCAAATCGAACAAATATAAATAGTAGACTAGGTTTGTGTATTCTAAGAATTTGAGTTCCGTCAAAAACTAATGTCATAAAACGTCACTGCAAGTGTTGGAGTATTAATATTTTAAATTCAAGTATAAATGATCAATGAAATAAATCGTACATTGCTCTGAAGATCCTCAATAAAGGTGAAAGAACTTGTACAACTTTTAAGTGGTTCGTTTCCGTATGTATGTCCAGATATAGCACTGGTAAGTGTATCTTCCTTCTTATTCGTCTATTTTCTTATTTCTCTATGTAATGAAATGCTACAAACCCAAGATTACTTTTCACAATATATATATATATATATATATATATATATATATATATATATATATATATATATATATATATATATATATATATATATATATATATATACATATATATATATATATATATATATATATATATATATATATATATATATATATATATATATATATATATATATATATATATATATATATATATATCTATATATATATATATATATATATATATATATATATATATATATATATATATATATATATATCTATATATATATATATATATATATATATATATATATATATATATATATATATATATATATATATATATATATATATATATATATATATATATATATATATATATATATATATATATATATATATATATATATATATATATATATATATATATATATATATATATATATATATATATATATATATATATATATATATATATATATATATATATATATATATATATATATATATATATATATATATATATATATATATATATATATATATATATATATATATATATATATATATATATATATATATATATATATATATATAATATAATTAATTATATTCACACACTGCAGATATATAATTACAAGATTTTATTGTTGATATACATTTTACAATATATTTACATTTTTTCTAAACATTTTCATATAAAAATTTGTCTATTTTCTTATTACCTACTTTGTTAAGATATTTTAGTAAACCGTGCCTAATAACAATTAAGAGGAACACTTTTTGTTGTCTTTTCCATCTAGCTGTACGTTATAAATTTAAGAGCTCCATATAAGGTCCTGGAACTAGAGTTTATATAAATATAAATCCATAACAAAAACTTAACGGGTAAATATAAACTATGATTCACAGGACCAGACGTGTCGAATTCATGGCACCTAATTCTACAATAAATTAATAGATTATTTAAATATATTATAATAAATTAGGAAATGTTAAATCACAATATTCTACGCGTTTTTATTTTCGTTGTAATATCGCACTTTGCAACCAATGTATATACCAGTACATCATATATATATAATATATTATATAATCTACCACAATTCACTAGTCCCATTTCATAAAAGTTTTGTATATATTAGGTTTAGGGAACTCCTTAATGGGTAAAAAAATAATACATATTATACAATACTAAGGGTAACAAATTGCCTTAATTATGTTCAAATGAATTTAAAAAAATAAGGAATAATATTATTTTAAAAGTGTATAGAGTAGTTTAGGATAGCCTTAAACATAAAGAAATATGAATATCTGATTATTTGGTTGCCTAATAGACAGTTACGGTTCAGCTGTTCATTTAAATACGGCAGTAAATATCACACAACTACAAAATTACACAGTCAAATATTATCAAAATATTTTCTTTTATGATAATGTAACTAAGGTTTTAGATCCATCTAATAATTTCATTTACTTTAGAATGTTAAATAGGCACTTTGCGTCGAATATTTCCAATGATAAGAATGAATATTTAAATACGTAGGTATTTAAATATTCATTCTTATTTATTGCCACATGAGTATGCTGGAAACAAAACCTTACTTATACTACCTTACCATAATATTGTCAAATCTTCTTAATCAACTTCTAAATATAGTCTTTTTCACAAAAAATATGATTCAGTGTAGAAAATATTTTCAAATTCGGCAAGAGATTTTTAAAGCTATTATTAAAGCCAGAATATCATTTCCTTTACTGCGGCCTAGGATCATATGGGGTTGCATTTAAACCAACGTATCTGTTATTCTTCTTATGTTGGAAACCTGTACCGGGTGCTGTATTGTAGTATATTACTCGGCGTATTCCAAAGGGATCGATATAGCCAAAACTACCAGAGCGCTTATCTCCAGGGAGTGTTTCTTCTTCATGGTAAGCTCTAGGGATGTAGTAACGGAATCCGTCATTCGTCACAGAAACTCCATCATACGATGGATACTGAGGGTCATAACCATTTCCTATATTTTGACCAACGTACGACTTACCATTTTGATCTAAAGGATAAGTCGGACCATTCTGGAAGCGGTAAGAATTATCTGCCTGACTTACATGAGGATTATACTCCAGGGCATTTTGGTTAAGTTCTGTGGGTGCTGCATTGTTATATATTAACGATTCATAGGGCCGTTGAGTCGAGGGAAGATATTGCAAGGCAGGAGCTGGTGGTAAATACTTAGCAGGTGGACTAGGAGTAGTGGACTGGTAATAAATTGGCGGCTGTGATGAATATTCTGTTGGAATAGAAGAAACTGAATTACTGATTTTAGGGGTAGAGTTAATTGGGGGTAGTAGTAGTGGAGATATTGTTGTTGAATGTATTGAATTCGGGGTAATTTCCACGACAGGAGATTCGGTGGTAGTTAAAACGCCTGATGGTGTTGTTGAAACAATACTGTTTGGTAATATGTCCACGTAGAGCGCGCCTGTACTACTAACAATGGGTGATGGTGTTGTAGAATGCACCGAACTCGGTAGATATGTAAAAGCGGGTGTTGAACTTGGTAGATATGTAGAAGAAGGTGCTGAACTCGGTAGATATTTAGAAGAGGGTGGTGAACTCGGCAGATACGTAGCGGAGGGTACTGAACTTGGTAGATATGATACGGAGGGTATAGCATTTGGTATATATGAAGCGGAGGGCACAGCCGTCTTGTAAGGTACAGGTACTGCAGGTCTTTGGTTGGAATTGACTAAAGTACCAGCTGAGGCTGGATACTTTTTTATTGCTTTTATAGCTTCTCCCACTGGCATGTTACGACCTACAAACACATTTTTCGTTTTTAATATCCTATAGCCATCATTATCAGCTATGTAATCTCGTTGTCGGAGGAAACCATTATCGTCTATCCATGCGTAGGTACCAACTACGGTACCATCTTCTAATCTCTTTTCTTTGCGATATTGACCGCTGTCAGTTTGATATCGGAAATATCGTTCGGGTCCTTCGTCAGTTTGGATGTGATATTGATTGCTTGAAGGTATATCCCATCCATTCGTAAAGTGTATAGCAGATATTGAATATACTACCTGCAACAAAAAAATTTATTAATATCTCTTCACTTTGAAGGCATATGGTATTTTAGTATTATAGTATATACTGGGTGCCTACGATATTACTAGCCAGCCTACAACTTCCTTGTAAAAAAATATATCGCTTTACAACTTGGGGAAGTTGTATGGTTGACTACGGTGCATAGTCTGATTGCATCAAGATCTGATTTTTATTTTCGGTTTCACCGGATATGAAAATGATATGTCAATCATAACTTATTTAATTTTCACATCAGACAAATTAATGTAGGAATTAATCTGTTATGGTTATTTAAGTTTTTTGGTGAGTAAAATTTGATAGTCACAAAAAAATCATTTCCGGCTGAACCGGAAGTACTACGAAAAGTGATATTCAGGATCAACTTACTTCCATAACTTCGATATTTAAAATGGAACCCCTTATTGAACCTTAAATTTACATTCTCCTAACCTTTCTGGACATTTTTTGTTTATACCTAATAGTTCGCCGATTTTTTCTGCTTTGAGCAGATAGGGGTTGAGATAGGGATTGAGCAGTACAGGATAGATCGGTGGGAAGTTGGTGGCCCCGCGTGATATTTGTGTTTAGGAAAGGGTTGTTATAAAGTTAACCTAAAACGTATTGTGTTGTAGATTTTTGTATTTACGTTGTTGAATACAAATAAAATGAGTTCAAATAGAAGACGTGTAAATCATCCTGATGTGTTTTGCTACATATGCGGAGAATACACGTTAAAAGAACACAGAAAAACTGTTATGGACTCTGTAAAGAAAGCTTATCATGGATACTTTGGTGTTAGACTTGATAATCAAGATGTAAACTTGTACTGTAAAACTTGTACAGAACATTTGCGACAGTTGACTACCGGGAAAAGAAAAAGACCGAAATTCGACGTATCGATGGTGTGGAGAGAACCCAAAAACCACTTCGATGACTGCTATTTCTGCCTAGTAAATATTACTGAAATGAATCTAAACAACCGTAGAAAGTGGACTTATTCCGATTCAGTCTCTGCAAGACATCCGGTCCCTCACTCAGAGGAAGTTCCGATCCCAACGTTGCACCAGCTACCAGAGATTGTTGATCCTCTACTGATCACGCATATGATACTAATGAAGGTGATAATGATTATGAGGGAATGTCATCAATTTCTCCACGTTTCCACCAGGATGAGTTAAAACCTCGCCAGAGATCTCAACCTGTCAAAAGAAGCTTCTGAATTACTCGATTCCAGGTTGCAGGAGAAAAATTAGCTGGAAGAAGAAACCAAAATTACCTTCTACCGTACAAGAGAAAAGGATCTGCTACTCTTCTTTTCCCATGAAGAAAATCTTATATTTTGTCGCAACATTAGAGGACTCCTGAAAAAAAAAGGTTTCCTGACTATTCTTCAGATGATCGGCGCCTATTTATTGACAGCTCAAAACGAATTTTAAAATGTGTCCTTCTACACAATGGGAACAAATATGGTTCAATGCCAATTGGTTACTCAACGAAAATGAAAGAAGAATGTGTCAACATAGGTTTGGTCTTGAAGAAGGTATGGTATCATGATCATGCATGGGTGATGCTGTGGACTTGAAAATGGTAAACTTTCTCCTTGGAGATCAGAGTGGTTACAACAAATATCCTTGCTTCTTGTGCCTCTGGGACAGCAGAGACAACACACACCACTGGGTAAGAAAAGAGTAGCCTAACAGAGAAAACATGGAAGTTGGGATAAAGTAAGTCATTAACGACCCCTTAGTTGAACGAGAGAAAACTGCTCATATGTTGCAGTCGGCGGAATTTTTCTGGACAAACGCAAAGTTGAAAACTATGTTATTGAGTTTAAGAGTCTCAAATACCTTGGGTGTAACATGAGTATTAAGGTGCACTATTTACAAAGTCACTTAGATCGTTTTCCTGAAAATTTAGGAGACACCAGTGAGGAACAAGGTGAAAGTTTTCATCAAGATATTAAAACTATGGAGGCCCGCTACCAAGGAAGAAGGGATATCCAAATGATGGAAGATTTCTGCTAGAGTTTAAAAAGGGACTGTTTCAAAAGTTAAGGTTAAGGTAGTCGTTGATGTGTATACATAATAAGGAGTTGGTCGACGCTGGGGACTCTGCGTCTCTCTGCCTATTCTCCAGGTTTTACAACGGATGTTAGTACTCTCAATCTGCCTACTCCTCATAGAGAAGACAGTTCTGTCTGAGAAGTAGTCAGAGAGTAGGCTCAACTCGAGAACTCATTAAAAGCAACTTTCAGTTTGACAACCGCGGGTCAATTAAAAACATGGGAAAATCGTTTTTAATACATATCTCGGCGGATTTTGAAGGAAAATTATTTTATTACCAGTAGAAAGATTTTCTTTTGACATTTAATTTTAGCCCAACTAGCTCCAAATCGTATGATTCGGAGGGAAGCTAGGGGATTTCAAAGTTTTTACTACGCAGCAGGAGAACGGAGAGGAGTGTGAGGCTCAGGCCAGGCTCAAAGTCAAGTGGAAACATTTTTTCTTATTCTATAAAAATTGATCGATTTTAAAAAATCGAACAGCGCGGCGTTGTGTTATCTGTGTTTATTTTTAAATGACTTCCCAAATGGAAGAGGTTTTGAATTCGAATCGTGTGTTATTTATTATTTTATATTATTTATATTTTATATTATTTATACTATTTATTTTATAATTTCATATTATTTATTCATTACCCTAGAGCGGGTTAAGCAAATTGAATGATATTTACTGGATACTATAGGATAATATAGGAACCATTTGGAACTTCCGGCTATAAGGGCCATCTTTGTTATTTTAAATGAAAAATTATATATTATTAAAAGGTTGATATAAAGATAAACCAAAAATATCTAACGTACCATATACCAAAAGCCAAGCATATCTGAGATACCTGACATTTTATAAAAAAAAATTTTATGCATGAGTTTGTAAGGATATTTAAAACTATTTTCTATATAGTTCCACACTTATTTTTTGACACGTAGAAAGAGCAGGATCTGAACCTTCTACAATAAAAACAATTTAAGAAATTGTCTTAATTCTGTGACGATTTTAGGAAAAAAAAGTATATAAGTGTGGCTAAAAATGCCCGTTAAAACCCAACCGACTTAAAATAATAATCTCTTGCGCTGAGTGTATGTATATGTGTAGTAGAAGTTACAATTCTTTAAATTCATTGTATAAAGCGTTTTAGACCACTAAAACATAGTTGTGTTCTCAATCGCAGTATATATTGTAATATAATATGACGTGTAACAAGATGCCATAGTATACCGCGAGTTGGCATACAGCTGCTCTGAATAATAGTACAAAATGCCAATACGCTACCAGGAGTGCTATGCAACTCAGATAGCATCGGTTTAGGTTAATCAGTTCGAATGAAGATGCGTTGAATATATGATATAACATAAATATAACTATATAATCATGTTCATATCGGCTTGAAATCTCTGAATTTCGATCAATTTTGTGCATATATTAGCTCTTACGATAAAGTAAAGCAAAGTCTGTAAAGTCTACGAATACTTCTTAAATGTATTTATCAAAATTAATTACTTGATGTGTTTCCAAATTACAGTTGCGCTGCAAATCTTTTTATGTACATTTCCGACAAATTGTTTTGCAGGGTGCTCTTTTTCAGCACTGAAATGTAATAAGTCCATTCAATTATGGATGATGATATTAGCAGACGCAATTCACTTGCGACATTTTATACATAGAGTGTGAAATCCTGCGTGACAAATTACGATCATATCATTGACACTTTCGCTGCAAAAAGGCACGTCGCAAGCCCTTGTAGCAATGTAATGATTCAGACATATTTTTACTGTTGATAATTTTTTTATATTTTCATATTTCTTTAATAAAAAAATATCTTATTTTAATGTTAAATTTAAAAAAGTGTTTCGCCTGCGCTATTTTTTCCAACCTTCAATTTCTAACAACTTTTCAATTTCTATAGGCGGCAAAATACTTGAACCTAGGGCGGCATTTGGCCTAAATCCGGTCCTGTTGATGCTATGATTCATGATTTGGGCAATGGACATCACTTAATTTTTTCCTGTTTTAAATACATATTTGTGTAATGCTTAAGTTTTACAGCACTGGTTTTATAATTTGTGAATTATTGATGTTTTTTACATTTTGACTGTGACATGTGTATTTATAGATTTTTTAAGCAATATATTTATATATTTTATGACTTGCCAAAAATTGTTTGTAATCATGGTCAAATAAACTAGTAAAACAAATATGTATTACCTATATGTATATGTAAATATATAATACATATGTAGTATATGTGGTCTGTAAACTAAAGTATAATGAAAAATTGAATGTAAAAATAAAAATTATTCCACTTGATTTTGAGCCTGCTCCGAGCCCCCACTACTTTCCGTTCTCCTGCTGCATAGTAAAAACTTTGAAGTCCCCTAGCTCCCCTCCCAATCATCCGATTTTGATCTAGTCGATAAAAAAAGCTGCCGATTGGTAAAAAAATATTTCCCCCCACCCCTTCCCTAATACCGGAAATACCGTTTGAGAATAGAGAAAAATCGTTTTTTTGCGCCCTAGGCGTTTGTTTGTAACAAAAAAAAATATTCGCTAATTCCATCGTATAGCCTATGAAGAAACGAAGTAAAAGCCGTTTGACTTTTTAAGATCGGTCAATATTCAGAAAAGTTACGGGCATTAATTTTCGTTTTTCTTTCCCCCTCCTGATTATCCCATCACCCTCAGCCTGCGGCCTCGTTATTCCCTCATAATAGCTCTTCGACAAAGAAAAATTGAGCTCCAACTCCACTCGGGAACTAATTATCAGATTTCACTCAGCTTTAAATGATCGTGTGTGTTTTGTTGTTCCCTTAATTTGTTATAACAACTTTTTTCTTGTAAAGCCAAAAATCGCCGAGATATGCATTATGAACCATTTTGCCTTTCATATTTTGATCGTACCCCCTCTCCCCATGGACACGGTCTGCACAAACCTAGCCAAAATAATGGGAGGACCCCATTTGAGAGGTTGGGGAAAAATGTTAAATTTGAGTTGTCTGTTATTGACCCATATTTCTCTCCAGATCCACTCCACTATTAGAATAATATAGTTATAGTTATATAGATATACCGAAGATCATTCAGCAAATATTCATATTGATATTATGTAAGAGATTGATTGCTTGGTAAAAACAAAGATAATTATCGCAATAATGAGAACCCATCAGTTCACTATCGATAAAGAAATAAAAATATATGCTTTCAGCGACGTGTTAAAAATTGCAATTTAATTAATTTAAATCATTACGATTATTTGGAAGCGCAATCATCATTCATATAATGTACTTCTGACGCACACTATGTGTCATGTAGGAAATGTGTTAATTGTTTTAAGAAAGTGTTGTGTTTCTTTTTCGGCTAAGCGATAAGTAGGTATACTTGTATATGATGCACATGCATGTAACAATACATACAGATTTTTAAGAGACCTTGTTACCCTCGATAATTGAATTTATAATTTTTTATTCTTTTCTAATTCTAAAAAGTCCAGTGTATTATTTTTAATAGTAGCCTAAAATCCAGGTTTCTTCTTTTTTAATCATTTGCCCAATTATATATAGGTGTACTATCTACATTTAGGTCCAAAATACTAGAGAAAATAAAAATATATTTAAGAATAAATTACTCTATATACTAGACATTGGAGATACTTATGTAAAAAATGTGTTAGAATTCGTTAGGCTGAAGGCAAGATGTTTTTTCATGAAATTTACCATCTTCGTACAGCTCACAAGTAGCTTTCGTTATTGTTTCATAACAAATCATCATGAAAACCAAGAACCCGAACAGCCGATATCTTAGTACCCGATATCCCAATTTTATTTAGATCATCTAGAAAACATATATCCTTCCTATTTTTCCTGATCCAGTTCTATTCCCAAGCTTTTAAAATTTAAAGATAAATAATCTAAAAGGTGAATATTCATTACTACAGTTTTCTTAGCATTTGATATTAATTTATTGCTATTGCACACCAAGCCCTTAAAGTATTAATCATATTTTCAGCCTGTAATTGAATTTTCTCCACAGTAGCTGCCGTTATGGAAATAGTGCTGTCGCCGTCGCCGGCATACAAGTCCTTATTTTTTATGTAATCTGGGAGGTCCTTCATAAATAACATGAATAGTAACAAAAGTCCTAGAACCGAGCCCTGAGGTACTCTAAGTTTAACTTTAACAGTTCTTGAGTTCATGTGATTGTAGCTGAAGCATGCCAGTCTCCAACTGGGAGCTTCATTCAAATAGGTGAGTTTTTCCGGTATTATAAGAATAGAGGCAACCATTTAAATAAATCTCATAATTAAATAACAAATAAATTACAGTGCGCAGTCTAGTACAGTGTACAACAACAGGAACCAAACTCATTACAGTATAACAAATGTTCATTCCCTTACGCTCTGCAACGTACGCAAGCAATTTAGTCAGCAAATAACTGTCAAAGAAACTCCGGATCGCAACACCTACATCTATGACTCCTTCGAAATAACTGACTTCTATATTCTACAGCATATACAGCTATATTCTTCTGTAGTTCAGAATATTTTTCAAACATTTAACCATCTAATCGCTCAATTTAACCCCCCGCCTACTCAATATATTATTATATTTTTACATATAATTTCTACATCTAAAAACTAACAACTCTGAAAAGGGTCACAGTTCACTATATCATCGATCTTTTATCCATATAAGATTTATTCCAACTCAAGACAGTATTTCTAATTCCCAGATGAAACAATTTAGACAACAATATTTCAACATTGTCAAAGGCGTTTATTGTGACTAGTTAGTTTCTATCCTTTTCGATCTTTTTGGAAACGTAATCAAATATTGACCTTTTAGAATAGGTCAATATCTCAGTAACCTTAAAGATAGGAAACCATTTAGTTTTCTGGATCTGATTTTAACACAAAACGGATGCAGCAGTTAGAGTTAGCAGAAGATGTAAGCAAAACGGATTTAGCAGAATTTTGTCAATCAATTTTTATTTATCGCCATTTATTTCCTTCATCTCCAAATACGAATGTTATGTTGCTTTATTGCATCTTTTATATTCCACTGCCTAATGTTTGGCAGATTATATGAAAACTAGGCTGAATTAAAGTTTGCCAATTTCAACACCATGTATATGTATGACTGCAATATCGATTAGCGCACACATGTGTAAAGAGCACTTTTTGGTCAAACCGAGTTATATAAAGCAAGCAATAGATTTTAGTCCAAATTTTCCTAAGCTCAAATGTAGTAAGTGAAATTAGTCCAGGGCGGTATATGTTTTTGGTTTGATGAATCGCATATGATCGCGAATTTTTGATTTATTGGCTTCGAAATATTATTAGAAATGATAATTTCACTATACGTCGGTTCAAAAATATAGGCTTAATTTTTATTAAACAAATAGCGGAAAAAATCGCAAAAAAATAAAATTAATTAAAAAAAATAAAAAATTATTTTTTCTTTTCGCTCATATAATTCGGAAGCTATTCGTTTTAGAAATATTTCGAAGAGGAAAAAAGTTTTAGAATTAAATTTTACACATAATGGAGCTGATCGCGAATCAAAAAATTATTATTATTATTATTATTGCAAATATAACACAAATAACTAAAAAAAGAGGAAAAACGAGTTTTTACCGAATTTTGTACAAATACTTATTTTATATTCTTATTTTATATACTTATATTATATTAAGAACTTCATATTTGGCCAAATGTAACTCTTAAGTGTGATAAACCATCACACCAAATTTAATCAAAATCAGTTGTATAATTTTTGCACATTATTGTTACAATTCAGATTTTTCAGAAAAAAAAATTAAATTTTTGCAAATTTAATAGAGTAAAAATTAGAACCTCTAGATACTTGAAATTGTTTTATTATATAAAAGGGCACTCACTCAAATTTCAAATGCATTTTGAAAAATTTCCATCCGTGAATTAGGAATTAAATTATTTACATTTATTTATTTTTAACATTTTTTTCGTTTGCAGAACCATGTGCCATTTTTTATTTAACATATATTACCCTATAATAACTTATAGACTATTAACTATATTAATAACTTGTAAAAAAAGTATCTTGCATATTAAATAAATCAATTTCAACAATTTTTTACAAAATGACTAAATGACTAGGGACATGACTAAAATTTTAAATATGAAAATGATACTAAAAAACACGCTGTTGTCATAAAACGTATACTTCACAAAGAAACAAGATTTCTAATTCAATGAAGTATGAAATCAAGCGGTCGAGTGCTGGGATCTCCCCTAGCCGACCGAATCGGTCTCCTCGTCGTTTGTAAATTGTAGGCTGTGGCGTCACGACTTTGAACCTGTTTGAAACGCGAGACTTTAATAATCTATAACAAATTTATTATTGGGAATTAAGGCGTCATATTTTGCATATCTTATTTTTCAATATGGTAGAATATTTTTATGTAATAAAAAATGGGAATGTTCCCTATTATTCCAGTTTTTGGGCATATAATTGGCCAATTGACAGCCGGTAACTGTGGAAATTGAAAATTGAAACTTCACCCCGAGTGAACTTCACTTCCAGTCATTTTTAGCAATATATCCAAAATATCCAATTTTTCAATAATCAGGCCAACAAAATTGGCTAGTTTCTGGGTTACCTATGGGAAAATGGCCAGATGTTACTGCTCAAATTTGTACTATTTTTGTTCAGAAACGATTTGCAAAAAAAATAGATCGATTGGTTGATTCCATTTTATTTAGAACTTTTACACTTTTCACGTCTAATTTGACCCGACTATCCCTTATCAATTTATTGTAAATCTTGTCCGCGCAAAATTTACAAATATCTCTAAATTTAGAAATTACACTCTTAAATAATAGTGGGTACATGATTCCAAACCATTTTATACCAATCATGATTCCAAACCATAACTTTAATTATTAGAAATTGATTAACTTTGATTTAGGCGTATTAGTGGAGTCTGTAAGTCGGAAGAGTATGCAAACTTTTTACCCCAGAACCAGACCACCTCTTCCCCCCATTTTCGAGGTCGCTGAACACGACGGCGCGGCGCGGCGTAGGGTAAATTTCTTTTTCGGCTTGCGTTTACCCCCTATTGGCCAAAAACCACCCCCAAAATAAGAATTCCCGATTCGCTCTCTTTTATCGGCAAAAATTGAATCTATGCCCCGTTTTCGCCGATGGCCAACACCGTGCAACTATCCCCAACTCACCCCTACCTCTTCGCATCCCCCAACTACCCTCAAAGGGGATTGAAAAAACATTTTTGATAAACAACGTAATCCCCCATTTTCCCGGATGCTGAGTACGGTCGTCGATATTTCTCTTCTGTGAAAGGCATCTCCACCCCCCAAATCGACAAAACAACCCCCACGAAGGTGAACATAGCCGATTTTTTTTTGAACTTGGTAAATTATGCAAATCGTTGTGCTACTGGATGATTCGCCGAAAATATGTAGGAAAGAAGTAGGTAATAGGGGTGGTTTCATTTTTATTATTCATAAAAGATTCATGCTTAATTTAAAGACAGTATAATATATTAAAAAACAAATAGGTATGGACATACAATAAAAATTAATAAATTGAACAAATCTTGTTACACTATCATTATAAGTCAGTTATATAAAAAAAAATTAATACATGCTTAAAAATTACCCATACTATATATAACGGTTATTCGTTTACTAAGTTTACAATAAGATTAATTCATTCGTCGCCTCTTACAATTAGGATTACATGGCTAATAATCTTCGAAGTGCACATCACATCTTTCATCGTCACAATTTTCATCGTCTGTATCTGTATCAGATTCACTCTTGTGAATTTCTGGTTTTCTAAATTCCACAAATCGTCTAGAATATTAATATTAGTGTCAGATTCATCCCCTAGTCTAGTCTACTTTAGTCTAGTTCACCCCCGTGCGGGGTTGTTTTTGTCGATTTGGGGGGTTGGGATGCCTTCTCAAAAAGGGTAGCTTTGAGGGTAGCTGGGGGGTGCAAAGGGGTGGGGGGGAGTCGGGGATAGTTGCACGGTGTTGGCCATCTGCGAATACGGGGCATAGATGCAATTTTTGCCGATAACAGAGAGCGAATCGAGAATTTTTATTTTGGGGGTGGCTTTTGGCCTATAGGTGGTAAACGCAAGCCGAAAAAGAAATTTGCCCTACGCCATTGTATTTAGCGACCTAGAAAACGGGGGGTGGGGGTGGTCTGGTCCTAGGGCAAAAAGTTTGCTGAAATGACTCACAGACTCCACTATATTTCAAAACATTACATATTGCACTAAACACGTGTGCGCTGAACCATCAATATGCATTTAAAATATTATGTTTAATCAATGCGCTAGGTGTGGCGTCTAAAGAGTCATACACAGCTACAGTGACTTTATATGGACAGTGTAGTCAAACAGTGGTCAACTTCTCCTCCGCCTTTAGTTCAACGTATTTTTAAATTACGTATGTTTGTGTGTGTGTGTTTATTTATATTGCATTACTTCCACAAATATCTCGTTCAGAAAAGACAGTATATATTTATTTTCAATATTTCTGATGAATTGATTCTAATTGTTATATAGTATAAGTTCTAAAGGAAAATGACATCACACTGTCTATATAAAGCCACTGTAATAACAACATGTAAACTATAAGTCCAATATTATAAATTTCCTATTCTCCAAATTCTCCCATTTCCTATTACATAATAGCAAACACTTGAACTGTCAATAAAATTTCATTATCCAAAATTAACCCATATTTATTTAATAATTCACTTTAATTATTGTGTCTTTATACATAAGTACATAAATAATGTCTGATGCTAAAAATTAATCATTATGTTGGCCCCTGAGTACCTCCACGTAATCGTCGATGGTCATACCAACACGCGTTGCAAATAAAATTTGATTTCACTACTGCTGTTCCTATTCCCGTATAATACATTTTAAGTAGGTTGATCTTGCAATTTTTAACATCTGACAGCTAAAGGTTCTATAATATTTCCTATTTACCTACTTAAGTTGTTGATCAATCCAGTAATAATAATTAAAACGCTTACAGACAAAAGGCATAATTGTGTTCATTAAGACTGTTGCATAATAATTTTTGCTCAACCGCCGGTTTATCCATATTTGTATAACGGAATTTTGAAACGTAGCCTACACACATGGCCTACGCATTTCGTGAATAATTGATTGCCAGATAAATTTATTTTTTTATAATAAAGCTGTTCCTAATAAACGTCGTAAACACTCTCAAAGTTGTAATCTATTTATTTACATTGAACTAGTTTTTCTAGGTCAGAAGAAATACTTTTATCAACCTACACAATTAACACAAATATCTGTAATGTCATCTTGTGACTTTGACATTGATATTGCAAAAATACGTATTACAAGCTTTAGCATTCACAAAGAATAGCGCAGTTAAATAATTATCATAGTTATTAGAAAATAAATATAAGGTCACACGTATTAAATAGTATGTGACGTATATTTTAATACATGTCTAATTGTGTATGTAAAATTAAACCATTGTCACTTTCTGTACAGCCTAATTTGAAGATACTTGAATGAAGCGTCTAGGTAAGATATGCAGAGATTGCAGATATGCAGAGATTGCAGATATGCAGAGACTGCATAAGATATGCAGAGATTGCAGAGTATTCT